>JASAMZ010000481.1:0-14269 GCA_030248115.1 Linhomoeus sp. GSCO2_2 | reverse complement strand
GTTCAGTTACGTATTGCTGACCAGTTTACATTTTGAGTTGCGTCGGTTATAGTATTGCCCTTTTGGTATTCTATTTTGCTTTAATCGGCCAAGGCACTTTATCTTTCTGTTCATTTAGCCCCATTATATTACGCCACTTCTATTGTCGTTACATTATTTTCGAGCTTCATTCCTGTTTCTTAGGCATTACGTTTGAGTGGCATTTCTTTCGAAACTGCGGTATCTTTCGCTTTGTTTTGACAAAAAGAGTTCGCACGCGTTTCGAAACAATTATTCCTGCATCACTTGTGGATTCAAGTGTCGCACTATATGGCATAAGTATTTCCTGAGAACTATGTCAGCTGACAAAGCATCTCATGACTATCCCAAGGTAAGGAGGCATTGTGTCTTCGCAAATGCTAACAGATGAATTAACTTCATTCTCTGTCATGCGAAAATTGGGCCAAAATTTCCGCGGTTGCGAGTGTGGAGAATTTTGCAATAAATTATGAACTGTGTCACATTCTTGACGGGAATTGCATTCCTACATACATACATACGTACCATGCCGTTGAGTCTTTCATAATGGACGCACTGAGATTCTCCTATGACGTTAAAACACGGCGACTGTGGGTTGCAAAAGTAAGGAATGCAATTTGACCTATGCAAGCGCATGTTGATTGCGTTGTATTTTGCGGACATTAATTGCGATCCATAATTTCGGTTATTGTTCGGGCAGGCCTTGTATTCCAGCAAGTCTATGCTGAGATACCTAACATGAAGTTCAAATTTCAGCGGCTATTAGCTGCGAAGAAGCGACGTGCGTTTGTTTTATCGCATTTGTCGCGGTTCGTGGGAACTTCTGCAAAAGTGCGATCGCTTCTAAAAGAAGCCGGTCGGTCAAAGGTACCGGCGGTTCAATTCAAGGACCGGCTTTTGTGCTTTGTATCAGATACCAAATAGGCTCTTGTGGGAATAAGGACACGCTGCGAAATATTTCACCCTTCCAAGGGCTATGTATTACACGTATATTGCGCACTTCGAAAGCACTCATTTGCGATCGTTTACGCGGGATTGTTTCCAGAGTTTGTCAATTGAGAGGGGGAGCAATAAATAACCACTAGCCAATGGTAGTCTTGCCAAAGACAACACAAGGCACAAGCGCGCTTGTCTGGTCCAATTAACAAATGCTCTGCTTGCATGCAAACAAACCCATTTGTCTCCGCGTGAGACAATGCACTGGCAGATGTCTTTTGATTTCAATTACAGCCGTCCTTTCATTGGCGTGCAAACTTTTACACTAAGACGATTAGCTGGCGCGCGTGGTATGTAGCTCCTAACTTCCTGAATATGTAGTTCAACAACTGTTTGCAGCTCGAAACAGCAATGGCAAACGCAACAAATGCTGAAGGAAAATCTTTCAACTTTGGAGAGACGAGGTTCTGGGTGTACATAGTGGAAGGGGGTGTGCTGATGGTGACAAACCTGCTGATATTTCTGCTTGTGACGTGCTACGAAGCGTTACGCATTCAAAAGGGCTATGTCATCATTGCTGGACTCTCTTTGGCTGATGGTTTGTCGGGAGTGGCTCAGTTCATTGGAGGTGTACAAACTGTTTTTGTTTCGCTAAGTTTTCTGAATTTTGTTTATTTTGCTTTGCCTCATTTGTATTTTCAGGAGTCTGGCGTCAAGCTCTGGTTTTGACGGACCAAGTTGGACCCCATGTAACAAAACTGACCCCTCAAGAGTGCATGTTGCGCCCCTACAATTGGCTGTGGATGTTTACCATTCCTCTGCAACCGCTGATGCTGGTTACGGTAAGAAATGTGGTTTTAAGTTAACGTGATTTGATTGTACTCTACCGTAGGTTCTCCAGCAAGTCTGCCCACCCCCCCCCCCCCCCCCCTGCTCTTGCTATGTGCGATTAAGGGGGGGGGGGGGTGCCTTACCTATTGAATCATTACAGTATGCAATCTTGATTACGGTATCTTACAGTACGCAGGTGAACTTGAAGAAGAAAACAGTAACCCAAATAAACACACCATATTTCTAAATAACTTGATCGAATTGGCCATTGAGGACGCTTGGTCAACACAGAAAATATGTAGAGTGTAAATAAAACTTTGCATAAGACAAATGATATTCCCGGCAACCTTAGCAGTCACGTTATCACTAGTTGCAGGTCAGCGTCGACCGTTTGCTGGCCGTCTCTGTGCCAATTCTGTACTTGGGCTGGACAAACACATACGCACTCTACATAGTCTCTGCCACATACGCGTTCATAATCGTGCAAGGGATTTACGGATTTTACGCCACTTTAACCTCGCCTGCCGAGCGAGTCTGCAAACCCTATTGCCTGACCACTCAAACCTTCGATGAGAACTATTTATTCTTTATCACGAACACACAAATTGTCTACGCTATTCTCAGTATCGTATTGTACATTTTGGTTGTCGTCATATTCATCAAAAGGTCGAGTGGAATCTCGCACGGGTAGGTATAGACGGCTCTAAGGCTGTAAGAATATATACACTTTTGATGTATTTTGTGAGAGGAATGTACTAATATACCGTATAACCTCCAATAAACGAATTGTGGCTATAAGCCCGTTATGGGTAACAAACCCCATAAACTGTGAGCATATTCAATGGTGAACACGCCTAGAATGGCACATTATTCTGCATTGAATACTACAGAAGCTTATGGACGAGTGAGATTCTTTGACAAAGAATAGGGTCGTTTATTGGAGGGGCTCGCTTATTTCAAACATCTCTCTAAGGGGAAAGGGGCCACTTATTAGAATAGGTTCGCTTACTTGAGGGAATGGCTTATTCAAAGATTTACGATATCAGACAAATTGATTCAGGCCGTCCAAAGGCAGCACTCAACTACAGCAGAAGCAGCAAGCGGATCAGAGACGATTGACTGTCACTATGGCGATCTCCTGCATTTTCACATTTATTTTGGTGATTTGTACAAAAATTTAGTAATTTAAATTAATAATAAACCATTGAATCACTCAATGCATTTATTACAGGTGGCCATTCCAAACGTCGTCTTGACAGCGGCGATGTCAAAAGCATTTGCTTTGCCTTTTGGAATTGAGCTGACGCAACTTCACGTATCGACATACATCTTGAACCAGTTGAATCCCATTTTGAATTTTGTTATTTACACCGCGAGACATGAAGATTTGCGAACGGCTCTGAGCGCATTCGTCCACTGCAAGCCATTGCCGCCGGTGAGCGATACCCACAAGAGTATACAGTGGAGTAGTGCACTATACAATATGCATATTGCAATCACCGCACGCCATAAACGTTTTATTCTGCACCTTTATGATGTTAAGTCAGGCAAAACAAAACAGCGTCAAGTTAAATACACTAAAGTAGAGTTTAAGGGTAGAAAAGTGTAGAACAATGCAAACCGAAATACAGTAAGCATAAATTGATGAAACAAAACGTAAACATAAAATGAAAACAAAACAAATACATAGCCAAACAGTGAAGCAGAATGAGTAATTGAATTACAATTGAATAGCAACTGCGATAGCAATTGAACAAACCGTCCCTCCCCCATTATGAATTGTTTTGAAATTTTAATCCATTAGACGCTAAAATACATTCAGGTGATGCCATCGATGCCCAAAGCTAGTCAAACGGGGAAAGCCAGTCAAAGACCTGCTCAAAATGTCATTGTAGTCAGAGGAAGGAAAGCGGCGCCAATTCACCCAAATGCTTCGGCCCCCACAAGCGACTAGAGTATTTCGACGACATCCGATTTAGGACAATTTGTGTTGTTGATATCGTGTGATTGAAAATTGTGATTGGTGCACCTTCCTCTGGTGTACATGTACTAAAACACTTAGAAAGTCTAGCCCGATTTTGTGCAACAATTCCCTCATTAACAACACATCTTGAAACCCATGCATTAGTCTTGACTACAATTACGCGTCTGCATGCGCAGTGCACACGCATTAACTCATTTTGTGCATATAGCCATGCTAGTCCAGGTTAGGCTTGGCTTGGACTAACATCATGTGAGTCGAGGGGCCTCCCATGTTAGTCGAAGTTAGACTCACACATGCTACTCGATCCATTTTAGTCTAGATGTCGATTCACAAACATGTTAGTCGAACCACATTAGTCGAGAATCTCGACTAACATGGCTCGACTAACACCAAGTCAACGGCCACATATTGGCCGAGTTTTCGTAGTGAGTTAACGGGCAATTGTGCGTCCGTCGTTCGCGCCAGCCAAGACCTAATATGCCAGTTTGACCTCGAACGCACGCCGACCCGACATAATCGCGAACTTCGCGCCGTTCTCATCAATTGTCTGCCTGTCCGACGCACTGCACTACAGAGTGCTGTATTGTAGTTGCAGCTCGGTTGAAACAGTGGTGATCGTTTGCTCAGCCGTTGGAAGCTTCCGTTGCAGAAGTTGAGGTTTGTTGGCGTCGTCGATGTGGCACACTGTATTGCAACAGATTACAACAACCTCCACGTCAGTCATAATTGCATTGTGGAACTTCAGTTGTCTGAACGATAAGAAAACAAATTATAATTTTCTTAATATAGATTAACATTTCAAGGACGCAACGCCACAAGAATGCTGACCCAAAAGTCATCTGCGTTGTCTAGCGGCACGAGCGAGCCTCTCCACACCAGCTTGACATGCCCCTCGGATATGCAGGTAGTCATTAGATAAGAAAATTGACTTTTCATTTAATTCGTTTATTTAACTTATTAATCAACTTAATTAATTAAGTAATTCAATTAGCTTAATTAATTTTAATTAAATCAGGTTGGACTTAATGTAGGTAACTCAACTTAACTTAATTTAATGTAATGTAATTTAATTTAATTTAATTTTATTTTATTTAACTTAATTTAATTTAATTTAATTTAATTCAATTTAATTTAATTTAATTTAATTTAATTTAATTTAATTTAATTTAATTTAATTTAATTTAATTTAATTTAATTTAATTTAATTTAATTTAATTTAATTTATTTTATTTTACTTTAATTTAATTTAATTTTCTTAATTTAGTTTATTTGTTAATTAATCGTTTATTTAGTATAATTCGCCCTATTGATTCACTTATATAACCTCATTTATGATGTATAAACAAGCTCCGGTATTAAAAAGTTGAGTTTGTATTCTGACTGACATTGCATAGAGTTTCGTTCTTTCTGCAGAGAGTGCGAGAGCTCATCGCCCGTATTGCTCCGCTTCACGAGCTCCCCCTTCGCAAGAGGGTATTGCTTAGCAATATTGATATCGCCCGGGATTTGGTTTTTAGAGCAAGAAAATCCCTCTTTTGAGCAACGCTTTTAAAAAAGTGACAAAAACTTGTCAAAGTTTTGCCAAACATATGACAGAGCAAGTTTTGCAAAAATTATCCGTGAGTCGTGAGCTATCCACTGAGCTCGAGATCGTCTCTCAACGACGCAAATCAAGCGAGTTAGAGCGATTTTAGTGTTCGAATCTCGAGAATGGTGTTTGCGCAATGTTAAAATTGTTGCTGCCGCATGAAAGAACACGTCGAGAGCTTTCACCTGACGTGCCGATCGCCGCTCTACGACGTAAGACGAGCGAGTTAGAGCCGTTTTGCGTTTTCGGACCTTTGGGTTACTGTAACTCGCGAAATTCAAACTTTGAGTTTTGACCAACGGGAGAACAAATGATCAATGAGTCCAGAGCTATCCAAGATGCTCAAGATCACCTCTCTACGACGCAAGATAGACGAGTTAGAGCCGTTTTGCGTTTTAAACCTTCGGGTTACTGTAACTCGCGAAATTCAAATTTTTGAGTTTCGACCAATGGGAGAACAAATGATCAGCGAGTCGAGAGCTATCCACTGACCTTGAGATTGTCTCTCTACGACGCAAGTTGAGCGAGTTAGAACGATTTTAGCGTAAAAATGTCGAGAATAGCGTTTTCGGCGGTGCGTGTTTGCGTAATTGACAAAACTTTTGCAGCCGCATGAAAAAGCGCGTCGAGAGCTTTCACCTGACGTGTCGATCGCCGCTCTACGACGTAAGACGAGCGAGTTAGAGCCGTTTTGCGTTTTGACCTTCGGGGTACTGTAGCGTGCGCAATTCAAACTTTTGAATTTCGAAACATCTTAGCTGAATGATCAATGAGTGGAGACCTTTCCGTAGAGCCCAAGATCTCCTCTCTACGACTTTCCAACGCCGAGATCCGAGAGCGTAACAGACGGACGGACGGACGCACGCACGCACGCCGAGCTCTCCTAGGGTGTCGCCCGGCTGAGGCCGGGCGAAAAAATAGATTTGTACAAAGCTAGTAGACGGAGGCAAAGCCGCGCTTTTCGATATTCAACTCTTAAACTTTTGAGGTTTCCGTTGATAGATTCGCCCGCATGAGCTTGGTCGCTTTAATTTGATATGCGACTTGACTAAGTCTGGCCCTTTTCAGCGCAAAATTTCAGGTATTGCAGCGGGTTACTGTAGCAAGACTTCGCGTTGCTGTATTTCATCCCAATCAAGCTTCTCCCACGTACTTCAGAATGCCAAGGCAGTGCCCGTCGGCACCCTAGAGCTGTACTTCTGCCAGTGCGTGGGGCCTAAATGCGCCTGGCAACTGATGGGCGGCCCACGTGATACTATCAGTTGGATGCAGAAATGATACCAGTTCCATGTGAAGTAGTTTTACACTCGGACTCATGTACAGTAGGCGTTCGGTGGAAGGATCAGTTCCAATTGACTACGTCACTGCTTCGTAGAAGTGAAAGAGCGACGGTAACAGTACTTCCTCGTTAATGTACTTGGGAAAACGGCGCCACTTCATTCAAATGCTACGGCCTCCACAAGTGACAAGAGCGCAACCATTTGAGAGTTTCAACGTCGATAGGATTTCGTGATTCGTGGCTGTGCGCGACGCAACGTTCTGCTCGCGAAATGTGAAATGATACTCGCGCTCACAAACACGTCCGTCTGCTACTCTCATCTTCATCTTGGAATACACACGTTAAATTAGTCTTCTTGACTGCACTTTCGCGTCTGCCTGCGCTATGCTCGCAGTTTGCGACCAATCTCTGTGCACCCGTCAACCGTTCGCGCCTCAATATGTCACTGTCAGTCGGGGCACCACCAAAAGTCGGTTGCGCTGCACGTAGTCACGCACTTTACTACTGCGTAGGACTGAAGTGGTCTGCTCAGTCGAAACAGAGATATTCGTTTGCCCGGTCTTTGGAGAGTGCAGAAACAGAGAGGCGCATTGGCTTCGTTCCTTTACGTTGGTTGGAGGTGCTACAATATTGCATCAAATTATTTCGCCGCGCCTCAGCGCGGCGAGGTGTATATATACGGTTGACAATGTCTGTGTGTGTGTGTGTGTCTGTGTGTCTGTGTGTCTGTGTGTCTGTGTTTCCGTGGCACCGAAGTAAAATGTGTGACATATGTGGTCAAGTAGACTCGAGGTCGCTGAGTACGGATCCGATATCCGTTTCTGTTGCTAATTTCGGATTTTGGAGATATTCGCAATTAAAATTCGAAAGTGTCGAAAATCGACTTTTTCGTCTGATGCGCTAGCCGCGAAATTTCTTCAGAAATGGAAGGAGCATGGACCGCGGATAATTTGTAACACAAAAGAAATTTTTTGCAGATGTGGAATTTAATAGAAATACGCGATTATTTGTCAAAATTGCATAAATTGACTAAAATACAAAGCCATTTAATGACGAATGTGAATGCAGAAATGGAAAGGTCGTATGCCGATAAGAATCTGTGACATAGTTTTGAAGTTTTTAAAAATTGCAATTTCGAGATATTTTCAATCAAAATATTTAAATGTTGAAAATCGACTTTTTCACCTGATGATATAGCGGCGAAATTTCTTCAGGAATGGAAAGAGTATAGGCTGCGGATAATTCGTAACGCAAGAGAAATTTTTTGCAAATGTGGAATTTAATAGAAATACGTGATTATTTTACGAAATTCCATAAATCAACAAAATAGAACGTCGTTTTTTGACGAATTTGAACGCAGAAATGGTAAGGCCGTATGCCAATAAGAATTTGTGACATATTTTTACAGTTTTAATAAATTCAAATTTCGAGATATTTTGATTTAAAATTTAAAAAATCTTAAAATCGAGATGGCCAGAACAGCTGTTTATTGATGAATGTGCACTCGGAAACAGAAATGCGTACGCTGAAAACAGGAATTCGCTCGCACCAAACTTTTGGCAAGTTTTTTTGTTGGATGTGACGTTTCCACACAGGTAGGAAACATCAGATAGACGGCGTCGTATCATGCCGATAACATATAGCGAACGCGGCGATATCACTGAGCTTCAGATCAGCTGTACAGACAAGCGTATCGTGGGGATAGGTGCACTTGGCATTAAGGTACACATTCTCAAGACACTTTCTCCAGATGCGGCTAACGATGTGTACAAAGTTCACTATACTGTTCACCAAAATTTGACAGACACAAAGTATAGGTTGAACTTTTTACACACACAGCTTGTTTGCACCGCAGGTGATAAATTTTGCAAGTATTTACCTGTAAAGTCACGAAATCGCTTTTAAAGAGTCACGAAACCGCAGGCAAAATTTTTTGCCGATTTTGGTTCTTTTGGCTAGAAATCGGGCTAAAATAGCGCCGAAAATTTCTTACTCTGGAGGAGGTGCTACCGAGCAAAATTTCTCTCCCAGGGAGGGGCGGGGGGATGGGAAGGGGGGGGGGGGGGGCGGACGGGAATGGGAAAGGGGGGGGGGGGCGTACATACAACCTACCCCCCTGCATCCGCTACTGGTTGAATTCTACATCTCTCAGGGCGCCAAGGCCTACAACCTGCACGTGCCGGAGTTGCAGTTCTCTCTGCGAGTGTCAGCCCTCCATGCGGACGCTCGGGGGAGAGGACTGCGCCTGGGAACTGGTGGACGCGGCGGTGCGACAACTCATGTCGTCGTAGGCAGAGTTGGACTTGTGAAAAGTACAGGGTGGTCCAGCCTCGACGCCCGCTCTTTGCTGGCGAATTACTTACGCTTCTGTTGACCGATCTAGTTGATTTTTGACAGTTATATGAAGGATACTTTAACTTAAAGGTGTACAAAATTTGGTATGAATTGGGACAACCTTTTGTGAGATACGACCGGTCAAAACAAAACTGCAAAGAATCGCGCTTGGAAGCCTGCCTTTTGAATTGGACAATATCAATTTGAACAAAATTTTGTCATTGGTTGGGTCCATGTGTGTACAATGTGGTTTTAAAATATCACTCGAGTTTGTTATGATTCTGTGTAGTTTCTTGAAAACATAACCAGCCCGTTCGCACCGCTATGGATAAAGAATCGTAGCAACGCAGATGTGGTTGGTTACTCGCGAAGCTGTAGCTCGCAAACGGCAGAACCGATCAACATGAAATTTCGCGCACTTTTTAGCGAAAGTGTCTTCTATTTAACTGTCAAAAATTTGTTAGATCGGTTAACTGGAGCTTCAGTAATTCGTCTACAAAGAGCGGGCGTCAAAGGTGAGTATCAGCCGCGGTCATTCGCTGAAATTGGCGTGTCACGACAAGACACGTCATGTTTGCATGTCTCTATCAATCGCAACCAAATTTTGCACACATCTAAGTTAGACATTTGTCTAGGCGGTGTGTGAAAATGAGTTAAGTCGGTTTAGTCTTTGCCGAGTTATTTGTTAACAAAGAGCGGGCGTCGAGGCTGGACCACCCTGTACGAAGGAGAGGAGTTGCTGCGCTCATGGAGACTCATAGGTATCTAGGCGCTCGGCGGAGGGATCATTTCCAGTCAGCAATTACTAGTACAAATGTGAAAGCGATAGAGCGGCGGCGATCGCATTGACTCGTTTAGGTGCTCGCTCTTTGAATAAGCGCACCCAACGATTCTGTGTCATCTTGGCTACACGGACATTCTGGCCACACAGGTGCGTCATTTTGGCCAAAGGCTGCGTCTTTATGGCCAAAGGCTGCGTCATTACGGCCACACGACCCCCAGAGGCTCCGAAAGTGTCGTTGTTGAAAGAAGGAACACCACGCTACCTACCTACCTACTTTGCCGTGAAGACGCAACATTCTGTAGGACTACTGTGTGAATAGAATACAAAACACAAAATAGAAACACACAATTTATTATAGAATTTTGTGACTTGTGCGGTACCTCCTGTGGTTTGTGCAAACATCAGCTTTGTGAGAAATCTCGCAACTACCGTGTCCGCACACTCATCCGTCTGCAACTCTCATCTAGAAATGCACACATTAGTCTTGACGCCCTCGACTACAATTCTCGCGTCAGTCTGCGCAGCGCGCGCACTCCTTACCTACCCGTGTAACCCTTGCGCCGTCCGCGCCAGCCGAGACATAACGTATCAATTTGGCCTCGAACAAAAGGTCGGCCGGCCGCGCGTTTACGCGACCTAATCGCCGAACGTCGCGCCGCTCGCATCTGTTTGTCTGTCTGTCCGGCACACTTTCTTGCAGCAGTTGTCAGTTCAGTTGAGTAAGTGGTACATTAGTAGTCGTTTGTCCGTCTTTGGAACTATCCGTTACAGGAACAGAGGTGAGTCGTCTAGTCCCTTCATGCTCCAAATTTAAGATCGTAGGCGTGTATGAGTGGGAACATATCTCTGTAACATCAACAAATAACAATATACACATGCGTTAATGCATCAATCTGCTACGCCCGTCTAATAGAGAAGACCTCCAACGATCGATAAGCGAATACTCTAGAACATCCTTTAGAACACGTCTAAAAGAAAGAATGTCTGCCGTCGCGAAGTCCGTTGCGCTGTCTAGCGGCATGAGCGAGCCTCTCTACCCAACCCTGGCCTGCCCCTCGGATATGCAGGTTGCAATTGTGCAGAAATTGACAGTTAAATAAGTGTAAATGTGAGTATTCAAGTGTGTGTAAAGTGCTTTAGAGAGCGATCTACATTCTATAGCCTTAATTGAATGCTCTATGAGTTTCATAAATTGAATCACCAATTGGATCGATATAACTATAAGTATATTAAATGTTTCCATTTTGTATAATCTAACATTTATTAGTACATGAACTACATGCCTGAAACGTCATGAAATTGGTTGAATCAAAATACCGTAAGTCCTCCAATAAGCGCCCCCCTCCAATAAGCGCCGCCCCCCCTAGAAGGAACGTTGAGAAAATAAGCGCTCCCCCTCTCCAATAAGCGCCCACCTTTTGTAAGTACCAGTAGTACTAGCACTACCATATGTGCTCTGTGACCATTCCTGACACAAGATTGGGCTACCTATGACAGCACTACTACTAATTAATTCTGATCAAATGCTACGCAGTTTCAGTCAAAAATCTATGCAGATGTACACAAAATTGTGACAACAATGGGGAATTTTGGTGAAATTTTCGTACTCCCAATGAGTCGAGTTATTAAGCGCCCCCCCCCTCGAATAAGCGCCCCCCCCCTCCAATAAGCGCCCCTCCTAGAGGTAGGTTGAAAAAATAAGCGCCCAGGGCGCTTATTGGAGGATTTACGGTATATCGAACTCTTCATTGCAAATCTCATTAATCGGCGATCTGTTGGACAATTGACGGAGTGAGATGCATAAATGACATGCCCAAAAAAACCCAACAATCAGAATTGAACTGCGGCCGCGGTATTGCCCCCCCCCCCCTCGAATAAGTACACCCGTTATGGAAGATAGGTACGAAAGAATAAGTGACCGGGCAACTATTCGATAAACGAGACATTAAATGTCATCAATCTTCCTATTCAGTACGCCAAGGCCGTGCCCCTGGCTCTGGGCGGGAACAAGATGTTCTTTTGCGAGTGCATCCCGGACAAGGGCTGCACCTGGGAACTGATGTACGGTCCGCCGCCACCCATGTGACACACGGGAGATGGATTGACAGCAACACTTAGGCTTGGATTGAGACTAGGCATACCCTAGGCGTTCGGTGATGGGTGATCTGGTGGTTCAACGGGATCTACAATAGAAATAGATCTACAATAGAATACAACTACTCTAGTTGACAAAGCACCATTTAGATCAATTAACGTTGATAGAATGTCGTGATCGATCCCTGTGGTTTCTGCAAAATGCAACTCCCTGTGTTGTGTGCCAGAGCACTTGGCAAGTCCAATCCGATTCTGAGCAGTGATTCCCGCTACTGCAACTCCCTTCTTGAAGTGCACACACGTTCGTCTCAACCACAACACAGCTGTCGCGTACACTTGCGCCGTTCGCGTCAGTCGAGACATGACACATCAATTTGGCCTCGAACGTCTGTGCGTCTGCGCGCCCCAATCGCGAGTCTGTTCCTAAATTATTGAAACGACTCGTCAAGTGTATTCATATCGGGAAATAGAATAGAGCGAAAAGGGAAAGAGAACGCAAACGCACGATAAGAGCGCTGGCATTTCTCAGGCTTTGACGTCAATCGCAACGTCAAATACAAGCCGCGTTTCAACAAAAGCAATTACTGGAACTATAGTCTGTTCAAGAAAGGCAGAGACTGAAGGTTATTTGAGTCTGCAGACTTAGTGCTTCGGTAAACAGAAATGATTTATGCATCGTTGGATACCCCTGTCGGAGTGTGTTGGAGCGGTGCGTGAATTGCCATAATCACGCAACACGCACTGGTTTGGGGTGCACATAAAAAATTCGAGGTTTTGCACAGGTTGAGCGATTTTGATAATTTTTACACCAGTTATACCCCAAGGTGTCCTGATATCACATTTCAAATTTCAGCAAAATCGGTTCACCACAGCGTTAGTTATGGCCTGCCGCGTACACCCTACTTTGGCCCAAAATGGCCAAAATCACCGAAATCGGCCAAAAAGGGTGCACTTTTTTAATAACTTAAGAAAGAAACGGCCACATTCCTTCAAACTTTCTGTGTGTTAACTAGAATCAATTGTCTACACAATGGAACAAACAACATCTTATTCGGTTGCGGCACGCTCGAATGCGACTCAATCAAAGAGACCCTACTTTTGGCCGAAACGACGCTTTTCGGCCAGCTGGACGGCCTCGATGCGCAATCCAGCTGAAAAGCGTCGTTTCGGCCAAAAGTAGGGTCTTTTTGATTGAGTCGCATTCGAGCGTGCCGCAACCGAATAAGATGGGGTTTGTTCCATTGTGTAGACAATTGATTCTAGTTAACATACAGAAAGTTTGAAGGAATGTGGCCGTTTCTTTCTTAAGTTATTAAAAAAGTGCACCCTTTTTGGCCGATTTCGGTGATTTTGGCCATTTTGGGCCAAAGTAGGGTGTACGCGGCAGGCCATAACTAACGCTGTGGTGAACCGATTTTGCTGAAATTTGAAATGTGATATCAGGACACCTTGGGGTAAAACTGGTGTAAAAATTATCAAAATCGCCCACCCTGTACAAAACCTCGAATTTCTCATGAGCGCCCCAAACCAGTGCGTGTTGCGTGATTATGGCAAAACACGCACCGCGCCAACACACTCCGACAGGGGTATCCAACAATGCATAAATCATTTGGGTTTCCCGAAGCACTAAGTCTGCAGACTCAAATAACCTTCAGTCTCTGCCTTTCTTGAACAGACTTTAAAGCAAGACACTTGGCGCCGTGTTTCGGCGTGTATTCTCAAGACACGATCACCAATTACATATGTAGCCCTGGGCCACGCCTCCCCACCCGCCGTTTGTCTGTCTGTCTGCTGCCTAATACCGAGTCAAGCTGCGTTGGCACTGTCCTTACAACTATATAGAATTGTAAGCGAGTGTCTCAATATCGTCGATCGATCAAATAATCAAGCGACCCACTTACTTAGGTGCTCATTTGTCGCAAATTACGACAACTACCGTCTTCAGTCGGAGATCTATCATCTTCAGACGAAGATTCTGAGCGCTAAACAAAAGAACAAATCCACGCGGTCGGTCTAAATCACATTTAGAACTGTCTGAAAGCAAGAGGACGCATCAAGAATGCTGACCACAAAGTCCGTTGCGCTGTCTAGCGGTATGAGCGAACCTCTTTACCCCACCTTGGCTTGTCCTGCGGATATGAAGGTAAATATTGCAGTAATAAAATAATAATAATAATTTTTCTTATTATTACTATATATCTAATCAATAATGATATAACTCATCAATAATGATATAACTAATCAATCATAAGAATGTTAAAGCGCTTATAAGGCTAGAGATGCAACTTCAGAGAACTAAATTTGAGAACTGATTTAAATGTCTGAGCTTGATAAATGGAATTAATTTGATGGGTAATAATTTGTAACTGAACCCGAGATGGCGCCATTAAACAATGAGCAAGCCGAGATAACTGACATACC
>JASAMZ010000480.1:0-10772 GCA_030248115.1 Linhomoeus sp. GSCO2_2 | reverse complement strand
ACGGCAATCTATCACGCATAATAGCAATGAACTCACCAATGTCCATGGCTTTGTCCTCATCGCACTCGCTGTCGACGTAAACATGGCATACACCCTCCGCGTGGCCAAGAACTGGCGTGCCCTTGCTCTGTGACTGGATCTACAGAAGCCACAATCTATGCTGTACAATGAGCGTTCTGCTAGGCCAATTAATTACCGCATACCTCCTTGACCAGAGCCGTCGACCCTCGGGGTATGATGAGGTCGAAGCAGTCTTCCAACTCCAGTAGATCAGCCACCGCCTTGCGGCTGCGCAGTAGCCCAACAGCGTTGCGCATCTGGTAGCCCTGAGTCCCAAGTGCCTCCTGGACCAACGAGTGGAGAAGCTCGTTGCTGAGAACCGCCTCACTGCCGCCCTTCAGCAGCAGGGAGTTGCCAGTGGCGATGGAGAGGGCGGACACCTGAACTGTGATCAATCTGCCAGACCACTGCAACACCTCTGCAATCTCTCTGCACCCCACCTGTGGCAGGCAGTCTGGCCGGGACTCGAAGATGACCAGCAGCTGGCCTATGGGCACGGTCTCCTGGACCAGATGGAGCCCCTCTGCCACCTTGACCTTCTTCAGAGGCCGCCCCAGGATGTCGGCCGCCTGCTCGGCCACCTGCTCCATCCCGGCTTTCAGGTCCTCCAGCTTGTGGCGCGTCAGCTTCAGACGACTGACCATGGCGCCTTCCAGGCCTGAACAACGGTTAGGCGGAGATTATGAAAGGGTTATTTGGCGATTCGTGCCACAAACTGTGAGGAACAGACCTTCAGCCTCCGCCTTTGCAACATCCTCAGCATTAGCCCTCATGATGTCCTTCTCGCGACTGAGCATCATCTCGCCTAAGTGGCGCACTATCTCCGACCTCTGCTCGTTGGTCAGGCCCTTGAGTAAGCGTCCAGCTTCTCGGGCTGAACAGTTGCTGTTGTCACTTCACGTTATTCCAACTCCTCTTATCTACATTACTTCACATATATTACACACCCTTAGTCGCCATTTCCTCAGTGGAGTCTCCCTCGTGTTCCTTTGTCTGGCAGAACATGGTGCCCACCTTGCGGCCGTTCATCACGTTGCTGATGGGCTTGTAACGCTCGCCGTTGCAGATGACAGTAGTTACACCATGTTCCAGAGCCTGCAGGGCAGCCTCCACCTTAGAGCCCATGCCGCCAGTGCCAAACTTTGAGTTGGCGCCGTAGATTATGGAAGCGGAATCATCAGCATGAATCATTGTGGAGTCTTGAATGCCGTCAAGTCACAAAGAAAAACAGAAACACGACAACAACAACAACAACAACAACAACAACAACAACAACAACAACAACAACAACAACAACAACAACAACAACAACAACAACAACAACAACAACAACAACAACAACAACAACAACAACAACAACAACAACAACAACAACAACAACAACAACAACAACAACAACAACAACAACAACAACAACAACAACAACAACAACAACAACAACAACAACAACAACAACAACAACAACAACAACAACAACAACAACAACAACAACAACAACAACAACAACAACAACAACAACAACAACAACAACAACAACAACAACAACAACAACAACAACAACAACAACAACAACAACAACAGCGGCGGCGGCGGCGGCGGCGGCGGCGGCGGCGGCGGCGGCGGCGGCGGCGGCCGCGGCGGCGCGCGCGCGCGCGCGCGCGCGCGCGCGCGCGGCGGCGGCGGCGGCGGCGGCGGGCGCGCGCGCGCGCGCGCGCGCGCGCGCGCGCGCGCGGCGGCGGCGGCGCGGCGGCGCGGGGGGGGGGGGGGGGGGGGGGGGGGGGGGGGGGGGGGGCGGCGGGGGCGGGGGGCGGGGGGGGGGCGGCCGGGGGGGGCCGGGGGGCGGGGGGGGCGGGGGGGGGGGGGGGGGCCGGGGGGCGAGAGAGAGGGGGGGGGCGGCGGGGGGGGGGGGGGGTGGTGGGGGGGGGCAGCGGGGGGCGGCGGCGCCGGCGCGGCGGCGGCGGCGGCGGCGGCGGCGGCGGCGGCGGCGGCGGCGGCGGCGGCGGCGGCGGCGGCGGCGGCGGCGGCGGCGGCGGCCGCGGCGGCGGCCGCGGCGGCGGCGGCGGCGGCGGCGGCGGCGGCGGCGGCGGCGGCGGCGGCGGCGGCGGCGGCGGCGGCGGCGGCGGCGGCGGCGGCGGCGGCGGCGGCGGCGGCGGCGGCGGCGGCGGCGGCGGCGGCGGCGGCGGCGGCGGCGGCGGCGGCGGCGGCGGCGGCGGCGGCGGCGGCGGCGGCGGCGGCGGCGGCGGCGGCGGCGGCGGCGGCGGCGGCGGCGGCGGCGGCGGCGGCGGCGGCGGCGGCGGCGGCGGCGGCGGCGGCGGCGGCGGCGGCGGCGGCGGCGGCGGCGGCGGCGGCGGCGGCGGCGGCGGCGGCGGCGGCGGCGGCGGCGGCGGCGGCGGCGGCGGCGGCGGCGGCGGCGGCGGCGGCGGCGGCGGCGGCGGCGGCGGCGGCGGCGGCCGCGGCGGCGGCGGCGGCGGCGGCGGCGGCGGCGGCGGCGGCCGCGGCGGCGGCGGCGGCGGCGGCCGGCCGGCGGCGGCGGCGGCGGCGGCGGCGGCGGCGGCGGCGGCGGCGGCGGCGGCGGCGGCGGCGGCGGCGGCGGCGGCGGCGGCGGCGGCGGCGGCGGCGGCGGCGGCGGCGGCGGCGGCGGCGGCGGCGGCGGCGGCGGCGGCGGCGGGACTAGAAGAGTGAAGGTGGTTGGAGAGATGGAGGAAGTACCGATGTAGCGACTCAGGCGAGCGGCCAGCCAGTCATTGTCCGTCAGGTGCTGCAAAGGCGTTGTTCATTACCGTACCCCATTCCTATCAATCATTCTAATGCTCAAGGAAGCCCACTCCTTTGTCATCCCCAGGGTTTGGCGCCACGGCATCATTGGCGTTGATGATTGGTATGATGTTGAGATGGAGCAAACTCTCAATCGTCGAGACCAGGTTGCGCCGACGCTCCAAATCGTCCATGTCCGGTCGGGTGAGCAGCACCTGAAAAGCAGCTCAGCTTCACTTGCAAGTTTCAGATGATGCACTATAGCTAATTAACTACCGTAAACCGCCGAATGGCGGCGCGCGCCACGTTTAATTCTGCTCCACCACGCCACACCACTATTTGGACGTCCAGCATGATTTATTAGGTTTGGAATCCCAGAACATGCGCTGATTAGCTTGCGAAAGTACTTACTGTTCACAATTTCAACTGGATATTAAGGCAGAATATGTCTATTAAGGGCACAGGGCAGTTTCGTCAGGTGTGGAGCAAAATCTCTGCAAAATGCGTAAGACTGCCGCCAAACAGTATCGCATGCACCATAATTTGGACGCGCACCTCTATTCGGCGGTTTACGGTATGTAAATTTGTGAATGCCATTCACCTGCGCCACCGTGACCCCATATTGCTGAAACAGCTCTGAATACAGCGCCATGAGCCCTGGCATTCCAGAGGCGGCGCACGCGCGTTTGTCCGTCTCAATGGCGCCCGCGCCCATCAGTATGGACTGTCGCACCGACATTGACATGGCTAGCTCGTGGCGCAGTTTCTGACGGCCGTAGGCCACGCTGCCACTGCTCACCACCACCATCTGTCGACCGCGCTGGGCCTGCTTGGCTATCTGTAGGAGAAATAGAGGCTTACCTATGTATTCGATAGTTCATGCTTGGGCTTAGGATTGGACTTGGTAGTCAGCGCTTGGGGTTAGGTCTACCAATGTTTAGCCTAGACGTACAAATGGGCTACCCCAATGGTTGTGCACAATAATTAGGCAACCAGAGTGGACGATAAAATAGGCTTGACGGTTACTTTTAGCTGCACGCTAACAGAGGCTTCAATCTAAGCTTGAGCTGTGCTTAGGCTCTAAAGTGAGCTTGTCTTTGAATTAGCGTTTAAGTGTGGTCTTGAACCTCACCCAAGCAAGCCAGGCTGGTTGTCTGCAGGTATAGTGTCCATCGCAAGCACATAAAGCAGCAGCTGCCTAACGCACACATTGTTCTAGAGCACCAACCTACAACGTAGGCTAGGAAACATCACACTTACATAGGGCTGACCAACCTGCTCCACGATCGAAGCCAGTCTTCCCAGCGAGATGCCACTCTCGTCTTCCCTGGTGATCAGGGCGCTCCCCAGCTTCACCACCACCACCCTGGCCGCTGAGTTGATGTCCTCCCTGCGGTTGATCAGGCCTCGATTGGTGCGCGCGGCGCCCTCCCCTCTGAGCTCCTCCAGCTTCATACTCTTTGGAATGGAGTCGTCTGACTCTGGGGAGAAGGTTTTGGAGGAAGCGAAGCGTTGCCATGACGAGAGACAGGGCAGCGATCTAGAATAACTGATGACAATTGGTACTTGTGATCAAAGTGGCCAATAACAAGCTTTGTCTAAAAACTGTGGCACCACGTTGGCATCAGTGTAAACTTGAGAGCGTGTTCGCGATAATGTGCACTGGATAGTGAGGTGCCGCTAGACATTTAGTCGACAATCTGGTGGGGTTTCGCCGCAATTGGTCTTGGATTTGTTCGTGGTACCTGATCCACATATGGATCAGAAGATTCGCCGCAGGCACACTTTGCGCTTATAATTGTGGCAACTGATCCATAAATGGATCAGAGAAATTCGCCGCAGGCACACAGTGCAATAATAAAGCGTCTAAATGAGACGACGCCCTATTGAAAGGGTATAAATGGGACGACGCCCTATTGAAAAGGGTATAAATGGGACGACGCCCTATTGAAAAGGGTATGAATGGGACGACGCCCTTTTTTCGGGCTTAGTGCTCGATGCATCCACACAAAGATATGTTGAAATCTAAGCTGCTTGAAATTGTCGAAATTGTCGAAATTCTGACAAAAACCTTGAAAATATACCTAAATTCTTTCATTATAAAATCCAGAACTATTTGCTAAATACTTGGCAGACTATGCCCGTCACAATTATGCAAAGAAATTCTGAAATTTAAGCTATTTGGAATTGTCGAAATTTGAGGATCTCAACAAAAAATATCCCAAATTTCGTTAATTATAAAATCAGAAACTATTTGTTAAATACTTGACAGACTATGCCCAATGCATTAACGCAAAGACATTGTGAAATTTAAGCTGTTTGAAATTGTCATAATTTGGGAATATTGACAAAAACCTTGAAAATAACCCAAAATTTGCTAATTATATAACTTAAAACGAGTTGCTAAATACTTGACAGCCTATGCCCGACACAACCATGTAAAGAAATTATAAAATTTCAGCTGTTTGAAATTGTTGAAATTTGGCAATTTTGACAATACCCTTGAAAATATCCCTAATTTTGTTAATTATAAAATGTGAAACTATTTGATAAATGCTTGGCAGACTATGCTCGACACATCCGTGAAAAGAAATTTTGAAATTTATGCTGTTTGAAATTGTCGAAATTTGGGGATTTTAACAAAATCGTTAAAAATATCCTAAATTTCGTTAATTATATTCGCTGAAACTATTTGCTAAATACTTGGCAGACTATGCTCGATACATCGGTGCAAAGAAGTTTTGAAATTTAAGCTGTTTGAATTTGTCGAAATTTGGGAATTTTGACAAAAACCTTGAAAATATCCCTAATTTCGTGAATTCCAAAATCCGAAACTATGTCACAAATTCATCGCGTCTTATGCCCTTTCCATTTCAGCAAAAACTTTGCCGATACGACTTGTAAATAAAAGTGTCATTTTTGACATTTTCATATTTTAATTGTAAATATCTCGAAATAGCGAAATTAGCAACAGAAACGGACAACGGCACGTTACTCAGCGCATTCGACTCCATCGGATGGCACTAACCGTCACGTCTAGTTGTTCCGGACCCACAGACACACAGACACACACACAAACGGACAATAGCGTCCGTATATATACTCGCCGCCCTGGGGGGCGGCGAAAAAACTTAGACCAGTTTCAGTTCCAGTTACAGTCAGTTAATTCAGACTGAAACCGAATTGAAACATCCATTGATGCTGTGACTGTAATGGAAACTCAGGAGGTGACACAACTAACAGCGAAACTGAAACTGAAACTAAAACTCGGCCAGGACCACAGTTTAGTCTTAGCTGACACCGAAACTAAAATGAATTTATTGGTCACCCTGCTTGTGATCTACATAGCTGCAGACAGAGCTGCACAATACTTGACACTTTGACAGGTGTGCGAAACTGACCTCCGAAAGGTCCTGCTGAGCCCAGCTCGGGCAGTGAAGCGTCGAGCTATCGAAGAAATCATGTTTTGTGGGCTTATTATTGTTCGCGCAGCTCCCAGTCAACCTACTAACTGTGGGACGCGCATAGCCCCGACAAACGGACGATGACCCTGGCAGCGACAGCGTGCAAACATGCCCGCGTACTCCTTATCTTCGGTGCCCAGTCAGATGCTTCGAAAGGACTTTCGCGGCCAGAGAGCCTAACTTGCACGTTCATCTGCTGAGTCGGCGCAAAGTGGGTGCGTGTATGCGAGTGATTTATAATATCTGGCAAAACCAAATCCAGTCACAAGTTCACAACTGCGAGCTTCTCACACCGTTACTGTAGCAAACGGCGTTGACTTCCTGCAAACTTCGATCACCCATCCCCATCTGAACCTTCCTTCTTCTTCTTCCCCATTTTCCCCATTATCATCCTGTAACCCCTTGCAGCCAGCAGTAGCGCCACAGGGAGAAACAGCAGGGCGTGCAGGCATCCGAAGGCCACTACCAGTACCACCGTCTTGACAAAGGTGCGCACGACGTAGGATCCTGCCACTGTGGACAGAAGGCCCACTCCAAGGAGAGTGGAGAGGGCTGCCTGGAGCAGGGGACGACCCAAGCAACCAAGGGATGAAGAGACGCGAAGCTCGGCTTCTGTGGCTCCATTGGAAACGTCACTGTAAGGGAATGAAGAATGCGGTCGAAGGTTGGTTAGTTTGCCTTAGACTGACGAGACGACGGTAGCGGACCGACGTGTGCGTTACGCGCCACGACCAACGAGGACGTAATGACCAGAAATAACAGCTGTTCAAAGCGACAATGCGTCACGAGGTCATGCGGTCAAAAGGAGTGTCATGTGGCCTGGGGACGGCAAATGAGTGCAGGAAAACAAGCTCGCCACACTGTGTCAAGCAGCGCTCTGGATGGTAGCCAACCAACCTCCCACTTGTGTCGGCGGCCGCGTAGCCGTAGACCACGTGGGCGGCGAAGTCCACCTGCAGATAATCATTGAAGGCTACGCGTTGACACGGAACCGAAAGAGCGGTCCGATCAAATCCTTACCGAGAAGCCGACGGACATGGCGATGGTGATCATGGAGATGGCGTCGAGGTTGACGTGCCACCAGGCCATGCAGCCCACCACGCCCAGATCAATCGATATCACGCATAAGGCCACGCAGGGCGCCGACCACCAGCCGGGCATCAGGGCTGCCGACACCAGCGCCACGCTGACTGTACGTAGTACACGTGATTCGGTTGTGAATGTGAAGGTAGTAAAACCCGCACAGGCTTCACCTGGGCTTAGGTGCAAGCTTTGGCTCAGGCTTAGCTTAGGCTTACTTACGCTTAGCTTAGACTTAGCTTAGGTTTAGACTTAGCTTAGGCTTAGCTTAGCTTAGGCTTAGCTAGGGCTTAGCTTAGGCTTAGATGAGGCTTTGCTTAGGCTTAGCTTAGGCTTAGCTTAGGCTTAGCTTAGGCTTAGCTTAGGCCTTAGGCTTAGCTTAGGCTTAGCTTAGGCTTAGCTTAGGCTTAGCTTAGGCTTAGCTTAGGCTTAGCTTAGGCTTAGCTTAGGCTTAGCTTAGGCTTAGCTTAGGCTTAGCTTAGGCTTAGCTTAGGCTTAGCTTAGGCTTAGCTTAGGCTTAGCTTAGCTTAATCTATGGCTTAGCTGATGTTTTGCTTTGACTTAGCTTCTGCCTACCTAAGCTTAGGCTTAGCCTTAGCCTCAGGGTAGGCTTACCTAGGCCTAGCTTAGTCTCAGGGGTAGGCGTAGACTTAGACTCCAGGATTAGCTTGGACTTAGACACAGGCTTGGGCCCAGGCTCAAGCTTAAGCTTGGGACCCGCATTACTCTTTGCAGACACTGCTCAGTATCAGTTACCACGGAGCCTTAACTTTGTTCTGGTTTGCACAATGAAATGCTTGGATATGACGCTCGTAGTGTATCTTACTGACCAAGGGAGATGGCGACTGTCAGCAGAGTCTGTGGAAGGATGATGGCGAACTGGTCGGCCAGCACATACCAGACGCTCCACAGGCTCACGTTGTACTGACTGGAGACGCCTGAGACGATGGCGCGCATCTCACGTGCCGCGGCCATCTGAAGCTCAGGAGTGTGACTGGTGTCGTATTGATGACACGACGTAACGTCTGCCAATGTAACATTTCACTTAGTCGACACCATATTGACTAACCACGTCATCGTTGGAGTCGAGTCTGGCGAGGGCGGTGGAGAGACGAAAGGCGACGAGGGACGTCCTATTCTCGTTCCAGACGATGTCGTCGTCGTAGTAGGTGTTCTCCAATAAGAAAGGCTTCAGATGCCTCAGGAACTCCTGCAGAAACCGTGCAGTCAATGTGAAACGCTCCCATGGTAAATTTGTTGTCACTGTTTTGTCTTCTATCGGACAAATACAATGCTGTTAACAAAGCGACGGCTGGTCGAATCGATCGTATGTACAAGCACAACATCAGCGTAGGTTGATTGGATCACTGTTTCTCGATTTAGGTGGGAGAGGCGGTTTGCTCAGGCCCACTGTCGACAGCGAAGCTAGTGGCACTAAAGGTGGGCGAGCTGGGTGGTAGACCGTACTCCACAGAGGCATGCTCCACGGCGTTGGTCTTGCGTCCCAAGTTCGGCTGTGTGATAATAAATGTTTTAAGATCACACATGAAATACGCTTCATGGCAGGGTGGCCAATAGGAACTTGAACTAGTTTCCCTTTAAAAGTTTCTTACAATCAGTTAACTGAAACTGCAACTGAACTGAAACTCGTTTTGTTCATACTTAGCAACTATGTAAACGTAAGAAATGCCGCTGAAATCTCCAAAATGTCAACACCCAAGCTCGGCATTAATCAAATTGCTGTGAGGACACTCTATCCATCAATAATTGAAACTCAGTCTCAGTAACTGAAACTCGGAAGATACCATACGTGGAACTGAAGCTGAAACTATAACGGCTTATGGTTTGCCTTCTGCTTATGGCTTAGGCTTAGGCATATGCTTAGGCTTATGGCTTATGCTCTACGGTGCAGTAGGCAAACTCACAGGGCTGCCTGGCAGCAGGGAGCGCAGCCACTCCCCATAGCCGATATGCCTAGGCGGTCGACTAAGCAGGGTCTCGTCCACACAGCTACGAAATAGGGCCAGCAACTGCGCCCGATTCTGGGCTCTAGGCAGCCGCGTGCGGAACAGCTGGAGAAATACCGTCCAGTCCTGCTGGCTCTCCAGACGGTAGGACTGTACTTCTAGAGTGGTTCGCTCGGCTTCGCTTAGACCCTGCATGTGTGTGTAGCGAATGAGTGTACCATCAATAGCACTTGCAGGGTGACCAATAGAAACTCGTTTTAGTTTCAGTTTCAGTCAAGATTACGATGCCAGCCGAGTTTCGGTTTCAGTTATGCCACCTTCCGAGTTTCAGTAACTGAAGCTGAGTATCAGTTATTGGAAGTCCAAAAGTCACAATAATTTTGTTACACCCTTGCGCTTTGGTGCTAAAATTAATGGGCTAAGATTAATTTTGATTGTTGACTGGCGATATTTGTGAGTTTGCCCAAATTTGATTAAAATATTCCCAATGGATTATTTGCAAGTTTTGCAATAAATTTTGGACAATAATAATGATTTTGCAATACGCGACCACGAAATAACTGAAACTAAACTGCGAGTTTCAGTTATGGTTTTCCTGCCAGTTTTTTCGCCCGGCCTCAGCCGGGCGAACCCCTACGAGAGCTCTTCGTCCGTACGTACGTACGTACGTACGTACGTACGTACGTACGTCACGCTCTCAGATCTCGGCGTTGGTAAGTCGTAGGAAGGCGATCTTGGGCTTTATGGATAGCTCTCGACTTACTGGTAATGTTGCTAAGAGACTTCGAAATTCAAAAGTTTGAATTGCGCGCGCTACAGTAATGCGAGGGTCCAAAACGCAAAAACGGCTCTAACACGCTCGTCTTACGTCGTAGAGCGGTGTGCGATAGGTCAACTAAAAGGTCTCGACGTGCTCTTTCGTTCGGCATTAAAAGTTTTCTTAAATACGCAAACACGCAACACGAAAAGCGACATTCTCGCGTTTTTAACGCAGAAATCGCTCTAACTCGCTCAGCGTGCGTCGTACGGAGACGATCTTGGGTTGGTTGGATAGCTCTCGACTCACTGATCATTTGTTCTTCTATTGGTCGAAACTCAAAAGTTTGAATTTCGGGAGCTACAGTAACCCAAAGGTTTAAAACGCAAAACTTATCTAACTCCCTCGTCTTCCGTCATAGAGAGACGATCTTGAGTTCGTTGAATAGGTTTCGGCGCACTGATAATTCCGTTAAGAGAAGTCGAAATTCAAAAGCTTGAATTGCGCGCGCTACAGTAACACGAAGGTCCAAAACGCAAAACGGCTCTAACACGCTCGTCTTACGTCGTAGAGCGGCGTGCTATAGGTCAACTAAAAGGTCTCGACGTGCTCTTTCACTTGGCGTGAAAATTTTGTTAATTACTGAAAATAAGCAATACGTAACTGAACGAAAAGCAACGCACACAAAGC
>JASAMZ010000479.1:0-20778 GCA_030248115.1 Linhomoeus sp. GSCO2_2 | reverse complement strand
CAATGAATGACAAACTGATCGAATAACAAATACATACCTTAAACGCGTCAATGAGCGTCCCTCCTTATCGTGACCAAAGAGGACACGTCGCAAAAGGAAGGTGGGAGGGGCACCTATTTGAGGATTTACGGTATCTTCAACTAGGTAATCTGCCTTCCTAGCGTGGATTGGTCGGTTGGTCGTTCTTCTGGGCCACCTTGATGGCCACAGGGCGGTGGTTGTTGGTCTTCATTGGGTGCTTGGTGGGAGCGGGAGTGACGGCCGCGTGGTTGACAGGCCGGCAGCAGAGGAGCGTGTCCAGGATGGGCCGCCGACAGTCCTTCATCTTCCACATGAAGACGACGATGTTCGACAGGGAGTTGACGCGCACCAGCAGGTAGCAGTAGACGCCCAGCTGAAGGCGAGATCGATGCTAAACGCAACTACGGTCAAATCGCCGAAGCCGCCCCTCCCCCCCCCCCCCCCCATCCCCACGTACGCTGTCGATGTCAAAGTCGACGTGGCGGTCGGCGAGGACGACGGAGAAGGGCATCACGTGAAAGACGAGGGTGAAGCAGCAGATGACGCCCACGGCCGTCGTCACCGCGCGCAGCGAGTTCAGCTGTCGCTGCTGAACCTGAACACAAAATTACACGCGTGTGACCAAGTAGCTGACGCATGTGTCACGGATCGCTTTCAGTTCTGTCGTCCAGTCGTCGCGACAATGAAGGCTTGGATTTACCTGCGTGCTGTTCTTGGGTATGCGTCCGATGAAGCGCTTGTAGTTGATCACGAGGCAGACGTAGACGGCGATGGAGACCACACCGCCAGCCATGGCCACGGCGTCGGTGTAGTTGTAGAGCCGGAAGAGACACGAGGACAGCCGACCTCATGAGGCGTACCTACCTATTCGAATGGCTACGGTACTAAGCTTTAGTACCACGATGGGAATGCCGTGGTGTGCCTGCAGGCGTGCAGTCCGGTCGGCTCATTCAGGTATCCAGCAATGATGGTGACGGGGTAGCCGACCGCGAAGTAGATGAGCAGGGCGCTGATCAGTTTCCATGCGTAGTCGACGTCGAGCTTCAGATAGCGGCTGTAGAAGGCGACGGCCATGAATCGATCGCAGCTGACGTAGGCGAGGGAGTAGCCGATGCACTGCTTCGAGAGCATGTAGAGCGAGTGCCAGGGACGGCTCAGCAGACAAAAGAGGCGCGACATGGGCGCCTCCGTCACGGCAAACAGACGCCTGTTGAATGGAAGATGGAAGGAAGAGTGTCGCGATTGTCGCGTTCTGGTGGCACGCGCACGATATGGGCGCGATGGGAGGACGATTTAGACGCCCGGTAATGAGTTCTCGAATTGTAGGTAGCCACTACATTCGTCAATATGCAGATAACTCACTTGTACATGGAGTAGCCGTAGCTGGCGAAGGTTGGCAGGCCGTAGCTCATGTCCGAGATGACCATCAACATGAGAACGAGCACTTCCTTGCGCTCTCGCAATTGGGGTGATCGCAGGACGCTGACGAGAATCAGCGCGTTCAGCGCCATCATCAGAAAGCCCTCGAGGATCACCGCCCAGCGGTCCAGGTACCAACCGTCCATTGAGAATACTGTAGCTGTGACATTCGCCATGGTTCTACCGTATCAGCGGGATTCCTGCACTGCGAATGTGGACGGCTTGTTGTCGCTTTTCGAACGGCTAAAGACGGAGCTCTAGTCCTGGTCGCCAGACAGTGACTGCAAGTTGTGAGGCTTCAGCATATGCGTCTTCTTGTCACCCTGATAATAAACTGGCAGATCGTGACTATCTAAAAGTGTTCTTGTATGGTTTCCTGCACCCGCCAACGCCAAGTCGGTGTTTGCGACAGTATCTTCATGCGTGACTGTTCGCAGAATACACATACAGAAATGTCAATCAACAACAAACAACATGCTGTCGCCGACACTGCGAATGTAAACGAAGACAACAGGTGTGAATCGATGGAAGTGTGACAACAAATGACTGTTCCGACCCGTGCGACAATCGCCGACAGATGGAATTGTCTACATACCAAATTGAGAACGATTGTAAACGTAATTGTCATCCAGCCACCTTAGACGGAAACCACCAATCACCGTCCAGACTCCTCCTCTCGACGATCAGCGGCCTCATCTGTGAACAAGGAAATTCAAACCGAGATTCCTCCAGCCCAGATTCCTCCTGCGGCCTTAGTTGGCACAGCAACAAATTGCCTTCCCCTCTTTGCCAAGCCGTGCCGGGTATGCACTTTGCAAAGCCGTTTAGCCGAGCACCATAGCAACCGAACTGCAGCTGCGTCCGCGCCATCACTCTCTGACCCCCTCGGCCGCCTTCCGGGTTTCCGGGCAAGACTTTCAACTCAGATACCTATTCATAGACTGGGTTGGACGACCTACACCCGGATTAGAGTTGGCCGAGCATTGTTGCCGTGCCGCCGTGGGGCAATTCATTTTTGGCACTCCTCCCCTCCAAAAGGGAGGAGTGCTATAGTGATGGTGCGGATTCTGTGTAAATTGGAACGCTCATAAGTCGGGCTAGAGTTGGCCGATCGGGGCGAATTTTTTTTTATTTGATAGGTCTCTGGATGGAAAAACCTGCATCGGGGGTCTCGACTTCCGTGCGGGACCCGATTTTTGGCAAGTTGCCAAAAACCCGATTTTTCGGCCTCCGACGAACTTTGGACGCTTAGAATAGTGTTCTGGTAGAACGGAGGAAGACGAGCTTTGGACCGAATATGTAAAAGACATTGGGCTATTCGATGGTGGGGACGCCGTCGGGCTGGGTCCGGGTCTGCCCGGGCCGGGTAGCAAAAACCGGGTTTTTCGACCCAAAAGTATGGTTCAGAGTCCCACTCGTAATTTTTTGTTTTGCTAGGTAGACATACGATATTTGCCGAAGTTGCACAACTTAGACAGGTCTTTCCTGGATCGGCGTTAGAATTCCGGTGGGAAGCAGCCCTGGTCGCGAAATTCAGCCCAAAGTTGGGCCCCGGGTTTCTGGGTAAAACGTTGGGCAGGCGTAACTTTTGATAGGGTACTCATATAGCGACGGGACAAAGTCGATTCGATAGAGCTTGACGAGCGGCACAACTTTGTAGTACATCATTTTTTCCGGAATGGCCTAATTCTGGTTGAAAATTTGAAAAATCGACTTTTGTGCCGAAAATCAGAAGTTCCACGTTTCCCTGCTATCTGTTGTGCACATCGATTTCCACTAAATTGGCTGACGTTTTGAGACGTATAAAGGTCTAAATTGTGGCAGAGTAATAGTTTTGGGAGGGATTGTTTTCTAGGACAAAAATCAGTTTTTTCAACAAATTTTTGGTATTTTGGTGCAAGGTGGGGTCAGTTGAGATATTTCGGTGTCAGTTGGACTTTCACGTGATAGAGCATCAAAAGATACGTTGTTTTTGTTATAATCACTTTTTTCGTCCGACGCGTATTTTGGCGGGAAATTTGAATTCAAAATTTTGGCTGCCTGATTTGTCCAGGGCACCTACCGTGTAAGTACTCGATTCCGGCTTTTCGGGGACGCCGATCACGAATTTGACGTTGTCTTTTCGTTTTGAGATGTGTGGGACCATTTTTGAAGAATATGCTTGCCATCATATGTGCCCTCAAGTGGAAAACCTGGTTGTGTCAGTTCAGCTGAACCTAGGTGTTCTGTATGCCAAATGTGGGATACTGGAGGGTCACAATTCCGAATTTGCTGTTAATTGTGCGATCAGAATGGCCACTAAGCCTCGCTGACATGCCTCGTTGATCAATGGGCAGCATGATTCAACTCCCGAAATTCTTCTGAAAGAGGGGAGGAGTGCCCCGAGGGGCTCTGCCCCCGTCTACTAATCTTGTTAGATTCAAGACCAGCCAACTCGTGCTCGCGACACGGTATGCTCCGCAATTTGCTCCTCCCTCCAGTGACCCATTTGTTGCCGGATTCCTGATCCCGTCGGATTTGATTTGATAGATTGAATTGCTGATCTCCATCCTATAAAACGTAACGTATTCACGTTACTCCTGGTTGATTTGCACTGATTGTAGGTACTGTACGTCACGCTACTGTAATCTCGCGACAAGGTACATTCTAGCTTAGAACTCTTACTCCCTGGTGCATTATTAGAGAGACCCGCAAAATATTTTTACGTTGGATTTAATTAATTTTTGCTAGTTCCCGGGAAATCTTTCGACAGGTCGAGGACTTATTGGACACCCGGGGAACGATGTACACTATAGAGGCGGAGTCGAATACCTTTGGCTTTGTCTCATCTTCAGCCTTTGTTCGCTTAGGTATGTAGGCGGCACGCCCACTGGCTAAAGCCAGCGAGCTTCTAGTGTCCCATAGAGGGCCGACACAGGCTCTCTCTAATGTCACGACTGCACCTAGAGAGAAATGGAGAGCGAGTGAGCTCGTCGCCTACCAAAGCAAGCAAAACATGCGGTCCCCTAGAGCCAATACTCGATCGAACACGGGACATCCATACCTTTGGCGTGTGGGCGCGCCGCCTACTTGCCATAAGCGGACAAAACATGCAGTCCCCCAGCGGGGGTTTCGAACTCGCTTCTCCGTACATCTAGCGAGTGGGCGCGCAGCTCGCCGTCTACCAGAGCGAGCAAAAGACGAAGTCTCCAAGCGGGATTCGAACCGGCGTCTTCGTACTGCACCTTTAACAAGTGGGCGCGCTGCCTACTTAAAGCGCGCAAACTGTGAAGAGACCCATTCAATCCAGAGTCGAAACCGCGCTTTTGTGATGCCCGGCCCGGCCCGATCACAATCCACTTTCGGGCGCCCTAGCAGATCGATAGGTGGATCATCTGACAGGCTGTGTTTGTAATGGGGATAAATATTTGCAGCTTTTAAATGGCACGTCCAGCTTTTAATTGGCATCTTGCGCTTTTAACTTCTGGCAGCCGGGAAAGGCAACAGTGCGCTTTTAATTTGGCAGGAAGCGCTTTTAAAATGGCAGAATGCGCTTTTAAATGGCAACTTGCGCTTTTAATTCCGTGGAAGCTGCGGAGCCGTGCCGATGGTCAGCCAAAAGGCAGACGGTGGGGATATAAGCGAGCGTACTGAATGGATGACTTTCTCGTTGCATTCTGTGTGCATTCACGTAAATATAATGTCCAGAATTCGCATTGCTTAATTGAACACATTGTTATCCTTTGACAGCTGTATATTCCTTTGAATGCAGGCTATGCTTAGGCTCGCCCTGCGCCCAGAGACGGATCACAAGAGTCAGTCGGCGTCGCAGTCTGGCGGGTCGAAGCTTAGGCTTAACGCGACCGATGACCGACTTCAGGGCGCGCGGAGCGCGCCCTGAAGTTGGTGGTCGCGCTAAGCCTCAGCTGAGACTCGCCAGACTGCGACGCCGGCAGAGTTTTAGTGCAAACTGTAAATGGGGTGCACACTCCCCCATATACTTTGCCTTTGCTTAGGCCGGCTGTGCCCCTTCCCTGCTTTGCCTTGTCGCGCAAACAGCGATGCCTTGCCATTGTTGCGTGCCATGAATACGCTTGTCCACCACGTCAAACCCAACTGGAATACTGCCGGAGGAATTAAAAGCGCAACATGCCATTTAAAAGCGCGTTCTGCCATTTTAAAAGCGCCTCCTGCCATTTCCGAAGAGCGGCAAGCAAAAGCTGCTGTGGCAAATTAAAAGCGCTAGTGGCCATTTAAAAGCGGTTCGTGACTTTATTAAAAGCGCTAAGCAATTTTTTAAAAGCGCCCAAAATCCCCACCCGTTTGTAATGTACGTATCTAGTTGCGAAGCGTAGTTGCAGAGCATGGAAGCCGAGACGACTGCATGTTAGGGTAGTGAGTACGCAATTACCTCATGCCATGACTCGTGTGCGTAACAAGGGGCTTAACATACTGAGGCATTCGGTGACCGCAACATTGCTCTGCACCTAAGAATACCGAAATATTCCAGCGGTGGAGTTGAATCGAGTGTCAATGATTGTCAATTGATTAGTAACCAACAAAATCGTCCTGGGGCACAATACCCGTTACGCTGTACTCGTTGCTTTTCATTAAGAATCTTTGAGGTGTCGCGGCGACACTGGTCCAAAGACAAAGTCGAATTGTGCCATTTCCTTACCCAAAGACATGTCCGAAGCTCCGAATTCGACGGAGTTCTCCCCGACGGCCTTCGACTGGTCTCGGGACGGCGAGAAGCAGCTGCGCAACGTCTCTTACATCTTCGTTGGCGCGGCGCTGTTCTTGGCCAACGGTCTGTTGTGCGCCGCCATCGCTCGCTACGAGGCCATGAGAGACACCAAGGAGTACCTGGTCATCGGCGGTCTCGCCTTCGCCGACGCCATCTCCGGCCTGGCCACCTTCTTCGCTGGTGAGCCGCGCGGATTACTGTAGACTCAATGCATCGCCTGTCGTCTTCAACATTGCAGGCATCTACCGCACGTACGTGACCGGATTCGGCTTGATGTCCCAGCCGGTCAGTCGACGCTTCTGCCTTCTGGTGCCGCAGATCTTCATCTGGAACGTCTCCGATGTGCTCCAGTGCTTCATGCTCCTGGCTCAATCGGTGGACCGCTTGCTTCTGGTGGCTCTGCCACTCTACCACATGGGCCTGGGAACTACCTACTCTTACACGCTGGTCGGATCTGTCTACGCGGTGACATTGGTCCAGGTACGCTGTCGTCGTCGCCGCCGTCGCCGCCAATCATCGAGCTTCTTGCTCGCAGGCTGGCTACTTCTTCGCGTCGAACTTCATCCCTGAGCGCTACGGTCGTCCAGACGAGAAGCTGATCTGCCACACGGTCAACGCCTATCCAAGGAACGAGCACGCGGTGCGGAAAACGGCCAGGGTTGTCGCGGCGCTAGGAAGCGTCGCCGTCTACGCGACGGTGATTTTGCTGCACAAGCGCCGCATCGACAAGGCCAAGGAGGGCAAAGGCGCCGACGTCAAAAGCAAACTCGACGTTCAGAAGAAATTGACGAGGACGATCGGTTGGGGTTTCCAGACGATAAAGAATCACATCATCACGACGCCAGCAATGTCTCAACAACTCTTGCAGGCCTCAGCTGCCTGTGCACCTTCGTGTTCTACGGCATACCGCAGATCATGGCCATCGTCGGTCTCTACGTGTCGACCGTGAAGATGGCCTTCGCCGTCTTCAACAGCTACGTCTGGCTCATCGGCTGTCTCAACCCCCTGGCCAACATCTTCATCTACACACGCAAGCAGCGCGAGGTCAAGATGGCCGTGGGCGCCCTACTCAAGGGCAAGAGCATGCCACCCACTCTCAACCTCTGGAAGGAGACCACCAGCGTCCAGCCCGTCTCCACCAGCCAGCGCAAATAGGAGTGAACGCATGTGATTATTTCGAATAAGTGTTAGACGCGATTCGCTCCCATGAAGATCTCGACCTCAATTCAATCCTCAGGTTTCGTCGCGGTTTGCCGTCTGTCATGTTCGTGTGGTTGTAACTGTCAATTTGGACGTGCTATAGTATGAATGGACGTACTTCGGTGTGCTGCGGCACAAAAACACGAACAGCCTTTCTCTCCAAACAACAAAAGAGGCAACCCCCGCCGAAAGACGACCGACCCTCTACGGGCCTAGACCAACCCACGTAGCGACCATCCAATCGTTGATTATAATTGCCAGTCGTTGATTAGATGGTCGGGCCATGCGCCGTCTTATCGGCCTCCATAGCAACCGAACTGCAGCTGCCACCTCCTTTCCCCGTTCCTGCGAGGGTGCCTGGGCGCCACGGTATTCATAGTCTATAGTAGACCGAACCGAGTGGACCTCTGAGTTGGCCAACGAAGAAAGCATCAGCGTTGCTCATGTCTGAGATCACGGCGAATGCCACCGACTTCACACCGACGGATTTCGACTGGTCGAAGGACGGCGTGAAGCAGCTGCGCAACGCCGCTTACGTCGTCGTTGGGGCGGCTCTGTTCGTGACCAACGGGCTGCTGTGTGCCGCCGTCGCTCGCTTCGAGGCCATGCGAGATACCAAGGAGTACCTGGTGATCGGCGGCCTCGCCTTCGCCGATGCCATCTCCGGGTTGGCCACCGCCTTCGCGGGTAAGTGCGGACAGAGGATGACCTTATGAAGGTAACCTGAATCTCATCTCCCATGCCCCACCCCTGTCCAACTATCTGCACCACCCACCCACTCAAGTCAGATCAGTTGGCCCCTGCCGATCGAAGGCGCTAAAATGTACTTTGACTTTGCCACGACTTTCTCTTAGGCGCATTCCGGTTGTACATTACCGCGTACGGATTGGCGGCCCAGCCGGTCAGCCGTCGCTTCTGTCTTCTCACGCCACCGATCTTCATCTGGAACATTTCCGACGTGCTCCAGTGCTTCATGCTGTTGGCCCAGTCGGTAGACCGCCTGCTTCTCGTGGCCCTGCCACTGTACCACATGGGTCTGGGAACTACATACTCCTACGCGCTGGTCGGATCCGTCTGCGCAGTGACACTAGCCCAAGTACCTGCAAATGTCGTCGTCGTCGTCGCCGTCGTCGTCGTCGCCGTCGTCGTCGTCGTCGTCGTCGTCGCCGTCGTCGTCGTCGTCGTCGTCGTCGTCGTCATCGTCGTCGTCGTCGTCGTCGTCGTCGTCGTCGTCGTCGTCACTGCAGCCCCCGCCGTCGTCCCGATTGATTCGAAGCTGACTGCGATTGCTTTCCGCAGGCTGTCTACTTTTTCGCGTCGAATTTTATCCCCGAACGCTCCGGTCGCCCAGTCGAGAAGCTGGTGTGCCAAACGGTCCACGCCTACCCCAGAGACGAGCATGCTGTTCGAAAGACGGCCAGACTGATTGCTGCGTTGGGCAGTATCGCTGTCTACGCGGCGGTCATCTTGCTGCACAAGCACCGCATCGACAAGGCAAAGGAGGGCAAGGGGGCCGACGTCCAGCGAAAGCTCGAAGTCCAAAAGAAACTCACGAGAACGATCGGTTTGTTTGAGCAGTGAACAAATCCGCGCGAACTGCGCACGCCACCGTCCAACTCCTCAGTCCGTTTCGCTGCATACCAACCTCATTGCAGGCGTCAGCTGTCTGTGCACCTTCGTGTTCTACGGAATACCGCAGATCACCTCGATCGTGGGCCTCTACGTGGCGACCGTAAAGGCAGCCTACGGCCTCTTCAACAGCTACGTCTGGCTCATCGGCTGTCTCAACCCTCTGGCAAACATCTTCATCTACACACGCAAGCAGCGCGAAGTCAAGATGGCCGTGGGCGCCCTACTCAAGGGCAAGAGCATGCCACCATCACTACATCTATGGAAGGAGGCCACCAGCGTTCAACCAGTCTCCACCAGCCAGCGCAAGTAGGGGAGGACGCCGATCTCGGGCAACCGCTGTACCCTTGCGGAGATCGCAGCATGTTATTTTGCAATCCTACCTAGCTGCAAAAGCTTCGGTGGCCGACGCCGCGCTGGCGATTTGTCGTTGGCCGTTTTCGATGCTCTTTGTGTGCCAACGTTGCAGCTTGCAGCTTTGTTCTTTCCGTTCAACCCTCCGGCAAGTCGCCGTGAATTGCAGTACGCTGTTCACATATGTAGCGGCACAAAGCGACCGCAACGAACGAGAACACTTGTGAAAGTTCTTGGGAAATGGACACAATGACACACAGTACCCTGTTGAAATGGACCGTACATGCGGATTTTAGTACGAAGGCTAATTGTCCTACTTTGTCGCGTTGACCAATAGATAGACTTAGACTCATTCATGCATAAACATAGTTATACCATTTGGCAACTTTGCTATGCAAAACGTCCACTCACGATGCCTGCGCCAAGTCGACTCTATGCGAACTTCCGCTGCGGAGCTGTAATCTCTACTACGACAATAGATGCGCAAGTCTCAATATCATTTCAAATTGTGCGCAAGCTCGACGCCGAAGGGAGGTGCAGCGACTCAATTTGCATGTCATCTCGCCTACGGTTTTCGATTAGACAACGGCTCGGCAAGCCAACCTTGGAGCAGTTTTCATGGGACAAACAAATTACCGTCTTCGAATCCAGAAGCGAGATGGGAAGCGGCCCTTCGCGTCAATCACCTCCGATCCGGCAGCAGGAGATTCGAATCGCGCCGTCGTCGGCGACGGGGACCGCGCGCGTCTCCGTAATGACGCCCACCATCCAGCGGTGGGACGCCGACTCCAGAGAGATCATACGAGCCACATGGCAGACTGTGAGGGGCCTATGTACAGTATCTACTAACCTACTACGACCGCCCCAACACAACTCGCATCTCCCTCCCTCCCTAACCTCTCTCCAACCCTACCTCCCTCAACCCTCCCTCAGCTCTCATGCAGGCGCATCAACACAGTCATGACTGGCCCTCTCCACTAATCTTCCAATCAACTTCCGTCGTCTTCCCAGGTTGCCGACAAGTCGGGCAAGGTGTCCAGCATGTTCGGTCGGATCTTCAGCAAGTCCCCAGAGATCCTGGCCGTCTTCATGGGGCAGGCGGCGAAGAAGGCGCCCGAAGGGGAAGGCTCGCCCTTTGTCACTCGGGCCATGCTGCGCCAGAAGACGGTCACCGCCCACGTGGACCGCTTCGTCTCCTTCATGGACTTCTGCACGGCCAACCTGGCGCCCGCCTCGCACAACTCTGTCGCTTGAAGTGTCTGACTGTCGCAGTACTGCACCTTTCGAATACGATAGCGTTCGTCCTCTCGACAAATACGGTAGGGTAGTAGTAGTCGACTGGTTGTGCGAAGAGAGCGTCTAGGTGGAGGAGCCGACGAAGGCCATCAGCCTGATTCGAAATGTCGGTCGCACCCACAGCAACAGGCACTGACGGATCCAGAAGTTTCTTAAGATGTTTGCATTTCAGACATCTTACTATATTGGTTGAGTAATTGCCTGTGAAAAGTTGAAGGCTTACGCCCGCGTGACAACGACTATTTGTACTGTTGTTATGGTGCCAAAGTCAAAATTTCTTGTGCAACAAAGCGACAAACGTCGCGGGCGGAAACTTGACACCACAGACGGGCGAAGATCTTTTGAGTTTGAGTGTCTACGGGCGCCCTTCCCTTTCCCTCATCCTAACGCTACATAGAGGCCGTCTGATTGGGAAGAAAAGACGCGTACCCATCCATGGCCATCTCCTGGATCCGCCAGTCGCAACAGAAAGACCAACCCGTTCAATGAGGCCAACTATCAGGTGCGCACCATAGTGGGGGAGGCACCGTACGTGTTTTCCCCTCTTTCTCCCGCCCCTCGACTACCAAACCTATTGACTTCTTTCTGAGTGACACGCAGAATTCCTCAGTAGTCTCGCTCCAATTGCAGCTGTTCGTCGACTCCTTTCTCGAGGTGATGTTGCCCACACTCGACGCTGCGGTGGACCCCGAGCAGAAGGGTCACGTTCGGCAGGTTCTTACTCAGTCTAATGTACCGTAATTTTATCAGCTCATTGGGTGGTGGTGGGGAGAAGGATTGGAGCTCGTTTCGTGCGCTCGATTCTAACGTTGGAGTTCACACTTCGCACGTATGTAACTTTCAAGAAGGGGCTGGGAGGCGCAGAGCGCACGCACGACCGTGTATTCCGGGCGAACCGGACGTTTATAGACTTCGCAAATTTGCAGCGCCAAGCCCCTGTCTCTTCTCCGTGTTGCAGGTATGGCAGAGCTTCATGTGGACGATGGTGAGCGAGATGCGCGACTCGATGTTCCGCGCTAAGTGGACGCGGGCGGCAACGGCCACCACCCTAGGCGCCAGAAGCAGCAACCCCATCTGAGATGCGAACGCATAGTGTTGGAGTTTGGATTCGTATTCGAAGTTGCAGTGATGTCGTCGACAAAGCAGTTCTCTACCAGCGTCGGTCAAGTCGCACGCACAGAGCTAGCAACTTCAAACTACATCGGCCTATTAGTGCCGGGAGTCACTCCTCGATCTCACTTACGAATTGGACCTGTCCTCAGCCGTAAAATCGGTGCTCCGAAACCACTGGCCTTCTACAAGAAGTTGAATCCTTGGCCTCCTTCCGGAGCGAAGGTGAAATCGTGGAAGTGGACGTTTCCAGCGGCGGCGGCGACACTGGCATCGCAAGCGGCGGCGGCTAAGGCGGGCGCTTTCTTAGTCAGCATATTCGGCTGCGGGCGGCTGAATGAGCATGTGAAGAGATTAAAGTTATCATTACCACCGGACATTTTGCGGATTATTATAATCCGTTTGGCGGATTATGTCGATTTTGCGATCCGCTGGACCGATTGGGCTGAAATTTGGACAGGAGTTCGGACTCGGGATGCCGATCACATATCAGAAGAGAAAAATAAAAAATTCCTTCGCGTTCGCAAGATTGGACGCTTTAGACGATTTCGGTAACTTTGACATTGCGCAGCAGTCGAACGCGACGTCGTGCAAAGTTGCTGTAATTGAATAAAGTTCCTATCTGTACTCTCTATCACCACACCAAATTTCAGCTCAATCGATTGCGATCCAATTTTAGCAAATCGGTGAAATTACCCATTTCTTCAAACATGGATTACAGCCGACTGAGCTGAAATTTGGTGTGGCAATAGAGGGTACAAAGATAAGTACTTTATTCAATTACAGCAACTTGGCACGACGACGAGTTTGACTGCAGCGCGATGTCAAAGTTGCCAAAATCGTCTGACGTCAAATATAATCCTGATCTCGCGAACGCGAAGGAATTTTTGGATTTTCTCTTCTGATATGTGATCGGCATCTCGAGTCCGAACTCCTGTCCAAATTTCAGCCCAATCGGCCCAGCGGATCGCAAAATCGACATAATTCGCCAAACGGATTATTTTAATCCGCAAAATGTCCGGTGGTAATCATAACGTTAAACCCACAGTAATTACACGGTTGCTATTTCTTCGTTGGTGAGCTCGGCTGGAATAAGCAGGCAGGTACTCTATCACGCCACATCTAGGGTTGTCAACAAAAACTCCCGATGAGTTAATTTTTGTTTTTTAACCAGTTAAAAAACTGGGTGGTAGTTATTTAAATTTTTTAACAGATTTAAAAAACTCGGTTTTAGTTATTTAAGTTTTTTAAATTTCAAGCAATTAAAAAACGTGAGCAGTTTTTTAATAAAAACTAGTTTTTTAACTGGTATGGCAAAACTTGACTCAAAATGCACCGTTGTGACTTGTCAAATGTTCAGTGCATAGTGTCAGGACAGTGAATGGTACTCTGAGGGTGCCAACATGATCGAAATAGTACAACATGTGCCATGAAATGCAAGATTTTAATGGCAGGTAATAGGCAGCCTCACCAAACTTTATTGTTAAAAAACTAGTTAAAAAACTAAAAATTAAATAACTACCTAGTTTAAATAACTAGAGGTTAGTTATTTAAGTTTTTTAACTGATTTAAGTAACTGGCCTTGAGTTATTTTTTGTTTTTGAATTAAAAAACTAATTTGAATTCAGTTATTTATTTAGAGTTTTTTAATCCCCCATTGTTAAAAAACTGAAAATTAGTTTTTTAGAGTTTTTAGTTTTTTAACTCGGAGTTTTTGTTGACAACCCTAGCCACATCACTATTCCAACAAACTATGAAGTGGGTCGGTCGCAGCTTGACCCACCTTGCCCTGAGACGCCGAGATCCCCTTTCTTCCGCTTTGAAACAACTACGGTCAGTGTTTGCTGTCAGTTCACTCACACACGACTGAGAATGCGCTGAGTTTTTGGTCACGCAATATACACGACATGCGGCAGGCGCGGCGAAGCCGAGCAGCGACCTCCTCTCCGCGACTGGATGCCTCAAACTTCGCATCGTATACGCATCTTGCCACCAGACGTCTGTTACTCCGTCTCGCAAGGAAAGTGAGGGAGGACACTCTCATAACAATAACCGTGCATCCGACAATAAGTGTCTCTCCTGACCTGACCACTGGCATGAAGGCCATGCCGCTGACATTGGGAGGGGGTGGGGCCACTTGGAGTACTTACGTTTTGTAGGTAGGCTTGCCTTGCGCTTTGCATAATACGAAATTATGACTCGTTCATTTTTGCTGAGCCGACCGCCAAATTTGTTGCTTGCCGATGCGTATTGTTTGTGTTTGTGGGATGGGGTTGAGCTGTGTGGCCGGTTGGCGCAAGTTAATGAACTTTAGAGAAAGCTTGGCGCAAAGATCCGCTGTTTACATTTTGCCTATTGATGAATGGATTGTACATCTGCGTAATTTCCCATCCCGGCCTTGCATAGAAATTACTAAAGCTAGTTCGGATTGCGTTTGACAAGCCTTCTAACGCATCACATGCAGTTCCTTCTGCAAAACAGAAACCCCATTACGGTATACCCTACGATATAGTGTGTACTAACTAGCTTCAAAGCAGAGTGTTAGAGTTTGTCACTTCCGTTGCGTTGTGTGAGTGATGGTCGACCAGTGGCTAGAGAATAGAGGGCCACCAGCTGCTCTGCTGAACACAAGCAAAGCAAGCATCAGTTCGTTCTGTTGATTAAATTAACTTACCGATTAAATGTTAGTGGGACCGCTCAAGTACCGTAATGGCAGTTTCGAATTCGTCGATCGCATGCTTCAACTCAAATCACTGTAGGAGCAACGTTGATTATTGTTCAACGCAGTAATGTCCTTGAATGGTGACTTTGCCGTGGCGTAGCCAGGTGGGAGCAATCGGGGCAAATGTCTTTCCAGGCCCCAGGTATCAGCTTTGCCCCCCCCCCAGAAGGCCAGCACGAGAAAAAATTTGTGCCTGAATCGCTGTAAATAGTAAAAATTTTCGTGTGCTGCGCTATCAATAGTAACAATGTTGCCTGTGGCGCTGTGAAAGTGAATATTCTACCTGCTTTGCTGTAAATAGCAAGATTTTACCTGCGCGCTTATTTTGCACCTGGTAACGCTCAACGAACAGCTAAATAATTTCGTCCTCCCCAAAATTTTGTTTGTCCCTCCCACTTGTCAATCCTGGCTACGCCACTGAATGTGGGTGAAGAGAAGGCTGTGAATAGTTTGTCTGTAGCTTTCTGTTTCACCTCTACGCATTGCTTACGTAGTTCATGCTGCGCTTCGTGGTCACCTTCGTGGCGAATCGCTGCAGTACCGTATGAATTTTAAATTATTGCCTGTCTTTTGATAGTCACGCCCCGAGCTTGTTTTAGTAACTTCTACGATTATCCCTTGACGATGCGCCACCATCTACATGCTACAATTTTCACCGTCTGTTGCTCAAATAAATCCTTCTCGGCACTGCGCCGCGGCCATGATCCATCACCTGTTTATTGCAGTCAGTCTCCTGCGTCTTGGCGCGAACTCAGGGAAGGCGACAAGCAAGCGACGGCCGCTTTTGTAGGAAGAACGAACTGCACGCCAAACGGTTTTCTGTCTGCAATAGTGGCGCGCGGTCGTCTCATCCATCGCGCGGACGAGCGAAAGGATATGGCTGGGCTCACGTTGTGCGCGGCGCGCCCGCTCGCTTTCGTAGTGTCTAGGCGGTGTGGACGCGCATCACGCCGCTTCGGCCCGGTCGCTCTATACGTGCCACCCTCTACAGTTTGAGTTGTGATAAGGAGGTCGAAAACTTTCTGACGGAAAGTGAATTCAAACCTCCTCAAAATCAACCAGTCTTCCTCGAACCTTCATTCAGTACCGTGTACCAGTAGATGTGGATGTATCGAACCATTGTGTGGTTGATTGGTTGATCTATTTTCTTGTCTCCTCACACGGGGCTAATTCCTTTCTCGTGGATCCGTATAAGTCGCGCAGTTTGCAACTTCTAGCCAAATCGTAACTTCCGTGTTCAAGGGAAGGGAACTTCGCTTCTCTTTGGTGGAAAGAGTGCTAGGTGAATCGACAGATAGATACTCGGAAAGAAGGCCCGAAAGGAATCCTCTCAAAATGGTTGGTGCAGATGGGTCTCTGGGGGGAAGCGTTGTCGTCGCCTTGCCCTTGTCGTCGTCGTCTCGCCAATTGCTTAGTCCTTCTCCTCCCTCCGCAGGTGAACTTCACGCCGCAGGAGATCCGCGAGATGATGACCAACGCGCGCAACGTGCGCAACGTCGGCGTCGTCGCCCACTTCGACCACGGTCGGTGTTCACAAAGTGTGAATAAATTTGAAAATCCTCACAATGCCGAAAAATAATCTCAGGCAAGACGACGCTGGTGGACAGTCTGATGGCCAAGGCGGGCATCATAGGGGCGGACAAGGTGGGCGAGATCAAGTACACGGACACGAGAAAGGACGAACAGGACAGGAACCTCACCATCAAATCCGCGTGAGTGGGGAATTGTTGGATTCGAGCAGAGGCATTGGCGGATCCAGGATTTTGGAATAGGGGGGGGGCGGAATTTTTGAGGCCATAGGGGGGACCAAGACGCTACAAAAGTACCTAAAAAAAAGTTGCGCCACATGCGAAAAATTGTTCCGATTTTGGCTGTTGTTTTCTGTTACAAAATTGCCTTAAAATAGCGCCGCAGGAGAAAATTTTGCCGATTCTAACCTTTTCGGGTTACGAAATTGCTAAATAGGGGCGGTTTGGCCGAATGGGGGGGGGGGGCGGACGCACAACCCTCCCCCCCCCCCCTCGATCCGCTACTGAGCAGCCCCCCCAGAGCCGCTAGGGACCAGCGGTACCCTAGGTAGAAGATAGGCGTGGCCTACGTGTTGGCCTTACTCCCTCTGAGAGTGAGTGGGGAGCCCCCTCCTCATAAAAGATCCTTGCTAGAAAAATTTGCCAATTTTGGCTTCCGGCGCTGAAAAGTGGACAGTTTTTTACCTGCGACGCTAGCCTATTTGAGTTATTTTTGTTGGAATTCTCTGGGCGGCAGTCTTTGCCTTGCAAGGAACCTGCGCCCGCTTCTCTACCAGAAGCTCTATAAGCCTCTATTCACAGTACGACCACAGACAGAGAAAAGGGGAGCGGGGAGCAAAGAAACTGGCGGATACTCTTGCTTATATACGCCACGCAACCACACGATGCTACGGTATTCTTAGCGCAGATAACGATACACTCCTTACCACATAACCGTGTGCTCAGCTAGGACAGAGTATCGAAATCTACAGAGGAGCAGACCAGCCTAGTCACCATTCACGTAGCTACGACACTACAAACAGACGGAGTGACTAACCAACACCAAAATAGCCTAGAATAGCTCGCCTATCGATCTGCCCATTTTCAACACTCCTCAGATCATAGGCCGCCTTGACCTTGATGTTGCCTCTCTACAGCGCCAGGACCTCCTCGTCTTCGCTGCCACCTGCAACTTCTCCAGCCACGTTGGCTCTCTGCTGCTGGCTCAGCCTTTTCTGGCACTCTTTCTTCTTGTGACCCCACGCCCCACACGCGTAGCACTTGACCCTTGTCAGCCCCTCTGCAGCAAGCGCCGAGCCACTTCCTCCTGGGCCTAACCCTCCAGCAGCAAAGCCATTCTCTTTGGCCTTCTGCTTTGCTTGCTCGTGAAGAAGCCGCTCGACCAGCGCTTCCAGCGTGAGCGTGTCCACGCGGGCCTCCAGTGCCGTGACCAGCACGTCGAAACTCTCCGGTAGACTTCCCAGCATGGCGATGACCTTGTCCTCCTCCTTGAGGGGCTCCCCCAGGACCGCCAGCTTGTTGAACAGCCCCGCCATTCTGCCGATGTGCTCCGAGACAGATCCTCCCTCCTCCAGCTTACTCTCATTCAGCTGCCGCTTCACCATCAGCTTGTTCGAGCACGCCTTCTTCTGAAAGTGCTCGGCCAACTCGTTCCACACCTCCCGGGGGCTCTCCGGGTTGGGAAGCAAGTAGAGCAGGGACGGGTCGATTCCCAAGACGATGGTGGCGAGGGCTCTGTTCTTCCTCCGCACGTACTCGGCCAGCTTGGCTCCGTCTGCCTTGAACTAGTCGCCTCTGATCGCCCCACTGACGATGTCCCACAGGTCTTCCTTGATCAGGGCCATCTTGCACTGACTGCACCGCCCACGTTGGGTAGTTATTCCCATTCAAGGGAACGAGGGCACTCTTCGTCTCCATCTTCTTACGAAGCTCATAAGCGCCCTGGGCCCATAACCTGTTGGAATTCTCTAGGCGGCAGTCTTTGCCTTGCAAGGAACCTGTGCCCGCTTCTCTACCAGAAGCTCTATTCACAGTACGACCACAGACAGAGAAAGGGGAGCGGGGAGCAAAGAAACTGGCGGATACTCTTGCTTATATACGCCACGCAACCACACGATGCTACTCTATTCTTAGCGCAGATAACGATACACTCCTTACCACATAACCGTGTGCTCAGCTAGGACAGAGTATCGAAATCTACAGAGGAGCAGACCAGCCTAGTCACCATTCACGTAGCTACGACACTACAAACAGACGGAGTGACTAACCAACACCAAAATAGCCTAGAATAGCTCGCCTATCGATCTGCCCATTTTCAACAATTTTGAGCCAGTACCGGGCGCACGCTGAGGGGAGGGGGGGGGGGCGGGGGAGGGGGGGGGAGTGAGGAGGTATCCATCCTTTCACATGATTCGTGATGCCTCGACGCGCTTCTACACCGGCCCATGTTGCAGCTCGGTCTCCCTCTACTTCAACCTGCCCGAGCCCAACCTAGCTCTGATCAAGAACCCCGACAACGTCACAGTGCTGGAGGAGGGGGGCAAGAAGACCCCTCAGACAGGCTTCGTCATCAACCTCATCGACACGCCTGGTTGGTTGGTTGGAGAGAGAGAGAGAGGGGAGAGTGAACTAAGGGATTATTCGTGGGAGTGGAGTGCAATTTGAGCCCAGAGGTAGAAAGCAACGAACTCGCAAGATTTGTAATTGGCGTGAGAGCGCGATAGACTTGTCAGAGTCGAATTTGCGCGCGTGTGAAGTTGCGTTTGTAATCACAGAAATGTATTCAGGGCACGTCGACTTCTCGGGGGAGGTGACGGCCGCTCTCCGCAACACCGACGGCGTCATCGTCGTCATCGACTGCATCAAGGGTGGGGGCGTTGGTCTTTCTTATCAGCAGTTCTTTTCCCGCGGGAATATCCATCCTCCAATCTACAGGTGTGGGCGTGCAGACGGAGCAGGTGGTGACGCAGGCGGTGATGGAGCGCGTCAAGCCCGTCCTCTTCATCAACAAGCTGGACAGGGCCATGCTCGAGCTCAAGGTCTCTGACGCTGCTTGCGCTTCTATCTGTCAAGCCCTCCCCCCCAGACAGGCCTTCCAGCTCCCCCTCCCCCCACGTGAAGTTGATTTGCATTCCCCCATCTCCTGGGAATCGTGTGCAGTTCTGCACAGGCTGTACTGTTGACCCCTTGGTTGGTATAGTTCAGCGAGGCCCACCCTGTACACAAACTTTGATTCCGTTATATGCATGTTGTGTCTCTCCGCGTTGCAGCTGGAGGAGGAGGAGCTCTACCAGATGCTCTGCCGCATCGTCGAGAGCATGAACGTGCTCGTGGCCACCTACAGCGACGAGAAGAGCGCCCTCGGATCCCTGGGCGTCAGTACAGGCCGCTGTCATTGGACTATGCCGACGCCTACTAAGTGTAAGCATTGCAGCTGGAGCCTCGTGAGAGCAACGTGGCCTTCGGCAGCGCCCTCCACGGCTGGGGCTTCACCCTGCGCCAGTTCGCCGTCTTCTACGCCGAGAAGATCAAGTCTACGGTAGGGGTAGTGAGTGGGTACCTGATGATGAACAGTGTATGAGTGGGCCACTGATGAAATTCAGTACTGTACGACTGATGAATGTTTCTGGGTAGAGATTCAGGTAATTTTGCAACCTGGGTGTTTCAATTTCTTTATAATCAACGTAGTGCACCAGAGCATACCAGTTAGTTGAATGCACACGATGTAAAACTGCACTCTACACTATGTCAGAAGGTGTGCAGTGTAGAGCAACATTATAGGCAGAACTGACCGAGCTTTAGGAAGTATTCGAAACACTTTTGCACTTCAATTTACGTGAAAATTGCAGTGCGCGCATTCTCTTGTTGCCTACCGAGTCGAGCTTACAGTTGTCCCGTTTACAGTTTGCTGACCTCATCTCAACTTCCGGTCACCCCATCTCTCCCTCTTCAGCCGGAGCAAGTGCTGAAGCACCGTGGGGTGACTTCTTCTACTACGCCAACGACCACAAGTGGCGTCGTCGCCGCACCAGCAGCCGGAAGTCCGTCGGGTCGGAGAGCGAGCACGACGACGAGGTCGAGGGCACCCGAGGCTTCAACTTCTTTGTCCTCGACCCCATCTACAAGGCGTGTGCGCCACTGGTTGGAGATTGCGAATACCGTAAATCCTCCGACAAGCACCCCCCCCACTCGAAATAAGCGCCCCCTCCAATAAGCGCCCCTCCTAGAGGCAGAACGAAAAATAAGCGCCCAGGGCGCTTATTGGAGGATATGCGGTAGGTACTGTAGTTTGGGGGGGAGGGTGTCAGGGAGGGAGGAGTGTGGTAGGAGTGCTTCAAAGTCAGGGAGGAAGGTCGGGAGAGAGAGCGTGTCAGGTAGGGAGGGAGAGAGTGTGTTCCGGAGAGACTTTCAGGGAGGGAGGGAGGGAGGGAGTGACGAGTGCAGTGTAGGCAGCGCGTGGTCGCCGCCGCCGGTTGGTCTTCTTGTTTACTATTGTAGAAGCTTTATACAGGGTTTTTTTTTTAAAGTGACTGGTCGGCAACTCGAATAACTTCTGTACCGGTGCACCGATTTTATGAAACTTGTACCAACTTAAGTTTGCATATGTAGGAAAGCTCGCGCTACATTTTTACGGAAATTGGCCACGCGTAGCGACTACGCGACCGTCTCGAAAGAAGGTCTACTTTTCAATAGGAGCGCTCTTCCTGGTCGACGAGGAGGAGCAATACGTAACTGAACGAAGAACAAAAAGAAAACTATCGCCACCGGGTGGG
>JASAMZ010000475.1:12500-42556 GCA_030248115.1 Linhomoeus sp. GSCO2_2 | reverse complement strand
AGTAAAACTGGATAAGATTTCAGCATTTTGAGTTTTTGCGGGCCTCTGGCCAGTAACACCAGTGTCACTGTCAACTTTGCATGAACATCGACCAGCTCCCTCTTGCTTTGTAGTTAGGATTCCCTAGAAGGACACTTAGGATGCACACTGAGTTTCACTAAAAATTCACCAGGTATTGGCTAGGATTTGGTTATAATCTCCACGGATTTGCTAGGATCACAAGAAGAGTGAATCAACTCTGTTGAGCATGACTATGAAAGACCAGCATCGGATGTGGGTTGCAGAATACAATCTCAAAAAGATGACCCTTGAAAAATTTGTCTGCTGACTGTGACCACGAAAGATGCACATCAATCCTTGTCTGCAGACTGCACTTCAAAACGACAACCCAAAAATTTTTTCTGCAGACCCGAACACGAAAGATGTGCATCAATCCTTGTCCGCAGACCGCACTCGCAAAATGATGACTGTCGAGTCTACCTTAGGTACACAAAAAATTTCGTTGAAAATGTGAACCATTTGAGTCCCCGTGTTGGATAAAGGGATAGCCGACAGACGCGCCGATTTGTATGGCCGTGCGCTGTTGAGTGTAGCCGTGCGCACCGCAGCTCCTGTTTGAAACTACGCCTCATAACTGCACACTCACTTTATGTTACCATGTATGCGTGGCGCCAGTATCGTTTCCGCCATTCACACAGGGACTAGGTATCTTCAGCAAACGAAACCGCCACCCAGACTTCCACAATTGCGATCGGTATTGGTCTTTTACCATATGCTTTCGACTCTGTGTGAAACGTTTCTCGACTTGCGGAGCAGTATCACCCAACTGCGCAACCGCCCAACGTCAAAAGACTGCATGCCCTGGCGCTCACTCCTCCGACCACACAAATCCCATTACCGCGCAAGTTGTACGCCTGATTGACGGGGCGCATAGGGTCTGTGCTGGGCGTCTGGTCTCCGCGAAAAGGGGTGGGTGCATGAGCGCGGCGCCCATTCCCGAGAAAGGGTGCGTCCGTGTGCGCGTGCGCTACCGGCAACATGTCCGGCATGTCTTGCGCAAGAGTGGGGGTGGCGCCCTTCTTATTGTTGTTGCATGCACTGTAGAGGTTCAAACAGACGCCCGAGCCCGAAGCCCGGCCTGCCTGGGCGGGGTACCTGGGGGGGGGGGGGGGGGGGGGGGGGGGGGTATGGGGGGTACACTTTCGGCTAGGCGTGGGAGCTGGGGGGGGGGGGGGGGGGGGGGGGGTACACTTTCGGCTAGGGGGGGGGGGGGGGGGGGGGGGGGGGGCCCCCCCCCCCCCCCCGGTTACACGTATGGTTAATGCGTAGTGCTTATGCCATCACGTCGAAGGAGACGCGTTGTATGCATGTAGGTACATACCCGTACACAAGTAAACCAAATGCAAACTTACATAGATCAAGTAAGAATGTAGCAATTACAGCAATTTTTACACATGTCACAGCCCAATATGTGCTGTGATTTGTGTTACAATTTTGCGGCGATCGTATGCGCGTAGCACCTACGCAGCCGCACTGAACGAGACGCAATTTCGCGCCGTTTCCTGCAGCTTCGTAAAAGTAGACCTTCGTTGACGTGGAGCTGTATGTGCTACGCTTCTCCGATTCAGCTAGAATTTAAACACAATATACAAAAGAGTATGGCCTTCGTTTTCTCCAAGTTTCATTGTTATCGACTCACTAAAACTCGAGTTTCTCAAATTCCCCCGGCAAAAAAAATTTCTGGGCGTGGCAGGCTGATGCGAGATTTAAAACGGGCCGGGCCGGGCCGCCGGGAAAAATTCTGGGCCAGGTCGGGTGGGCCGATGGTCCCAGATTGGCCGGGCCAAAAATTTCGGCCCGTTTGAACCTCTAATGCACAGGGGTGGAGTGGCGCCCAGGTTTGGAGTGGCGTCAGAATCACCAGTTTTGGACTCGTTTTGGTTACTGTAGCGCTATGTTTAAACTTTTGAAACTTATTGTTGTTAGATTCGTGCTCAGGAGCTCGAACGGTTCATTTTGATATGCAACTTGACTATATTCGGTCATCTTTTGTTTTAAAATGGACCCCACTTTGGGATACTGTAGCACTCGAATTTGCAAACTTACTTCAGTTTTGAATACTCAGATGTCGAGAGGAGTCCGTGGGTTACCCGACGATGCCCCAAACTCCTCACTACGACGTCAAACGAGCGAGTTATTCAGCAAGAAGAGAGCGTGACAAACGTATGTACATATGTATGCACAAACATACGCACGCATGCCGAGCTCTTGACATGTTTCGCCCCGCTGAGGTGGGGCGAAAGAAGGGGTGGGGAACTGTGTAATTTTCCCGAAACACCCATGATGCAAACCCACTCCTCAAATGTGCAACTACTGAGATGCCAAGTTGCATGTTCCATACCTGTATAGCCATACTGGAACTGCAGGCCCCACATAAGCTGCCCCCTTGCTCAGTGAAGTAGCATTGAGGATGGCCCTTCGTCATGTGCAGCAGAAATGTCTAGCTTTCAACTCCTCCATGGCAACTTGCAAAATGCCACATGCCATCACAAAGCACACAGAGACTTGTGTGAACACCAATTGGCATACAATTTGGAAGGTGTTACATTTTGTAGAAGCAATGAACAACATGTGTGACACACATTGTCATGATAGTAGCATGAGAGATGACATGTTGTCACACTGAAAGCCTGCATGACGATGGGTCGTCACTCAGAAGGAAGGCGTGACGACGGGTCGTCACTCAGCAGGAAGGCGCGACGACGGGTCGTCGTCTTTGCCTGGCGTGACGACGTGCGGTAACTTCGATGTGAAAATGACGACGTGTCGTCATCTTGCGGGCAACTGATTCACGCCAGCCGACGCGGGTACAGTATGATTCAAATTTACGTCCACCTATTAGAAGGGAGTTGGTAGGGGGTGTTGCAGACCGCGTTAAGGGGGCTGAGGTTTCGTCTGGAAGCCGAGCGGCTAATCTGTCCAAAACTGTTGAGACGGACAAATAGTTCTACCAGCATTGAGGCAGACCTCTGCGGACATAATACCAGCATCGAGGCAGACCTCTGCGGACATTTTCTGTGGCCTCCGCCGTATTATGGTCGGCTACAACAGTTTTGACTCTATTACAGTAGCCTCCGCTGCAATATAGTCGGCTACCCTCTAATTACAATTACAACCAGCATTGAGGCAGCCCTCTGCGGACGTTTAGCCAGCATCGAGGCAGACCTCTGCGGACATCTTTGTAGCCTCCGCCGTATTATGGTCGGCTACAACAGTTTTTGACTTTATTACACCCAGCATCGAGGCAGACCTCTGCGGACATACATATACCCAGCATTGAGGCAGTCCTCTGCGGACAAAAAGTGGATAGTGCTGCATTATGGCCCGTGCCACTTCGCAATCTCATATTCTAACAGAAATATTTGCTTGACGACTGACGCTGCACGCCAATGTCGCATGTCCGACTCTGACGACGACTTTGTTAGCCCCGTTGTGGTCTCTAACGAGAATCCTGCACTCACAGAAAGAGCGCAACGGCACCAACGCTACGCTGGTAGACGAGAGCAATTGTTCCGAGAGACGATGAGCACTACGTCGGCCTCGACCAGTCATATGGTTAATCGTGACGGTTCTGTCACCGTGACAGCGGAAGAGTTCCAGCGAATTACACAGGCCATGCAACGGTTTGAAGCTCTAGAGCGGCGGTTGAATTCGCAGCGGGACAATCCCGCCGCTCAGCAAGGCGCCCCGCAGTCAGCGGCGGCCGCGACAAGCAGTGCCACGACAGCGATGGCAGAAAAGCTCGCCTACCAAGAGCTCGCCCAGTTCCCGCCCTATTCGGGAGATCATTCTGTGCCCATAGACAAATTTATTGTTGGAGTGAAGCGCGTATTCAAGCAGTACGGTGTGTCGGTAACCTCAAAGGTGGACTTGCTGTGTCAGAGGTTAGATGGAGAGGCAGCCGCCCATGTGGCAATAGTACCCGCCGCCACACGAGATAATTTTGACGAACTTTGCAAATCACTGCGCACTCGTTTCCGGAGAGGTACCGATCGAGCGTTGAGTTACAGCGAACTGATCAATCGCACCCAATTAGAACACGAGACAGTGACGGAATTTGCCAATGCGCTCAGAGAATTGGCGCAAGTGGCCCTTGGAGAGGGCAGTTTGAACAGACAGAACGCCGCGAATGCTAACATCAACTGCGAACAGATTCTGAATGAGACGTTCAGAATGGGATTGCGAGCCGAGATTAGAGACCGCGTGCTAGACCTTCGCCCAATTAGGGAGATGTCATTTGACGAATTGGTTATTTGGACGGCCAGTATGGTTGGCAGATTGGAAGCCGAAGGCCGATTAGGAGCGAGAGCTAGCACAAATGTGGCGCTATTCGAGTCAAATTCTCTCGCTTTCAATGCCCGCTCCTACGATTCCTCCCAAATTGGTGAAGTTGCGCAACAGAATATGGGTGAAGGGAGAAGCGCCGAAGTGGCCGGCGATGTTTTCTATAGCGAGAGGGGCAGTGACCACGCGTGGCAGTCTTGGCGTGGGTCACGCACTGGCCGAGGGGGGAGAGCCTCCGCCGGTGGGGTCTGGCACGACGGCATGCTGACTGATGGTTCCCAGCAGTGTTATTCTCTGTCTCGAGATTACAACTATCGCTCGCACCCAAACGACGGCTTTGGACACACCTCAGCTCAAGAACCCCCACGTTGCTACCGTTGCGGTTCCTGGTACCATTTTGCCCGCAATTGCTCTGAGCCCTTGCCCGAAGAATACGATCACGCATACGGCGAATTCGACTACAGTCAGTACGAGGCGCATAGCGCTGAAGTGGAGAATTTGGAGATAAGACAAAGCGACGACAGCCAGCAGTCTATTGAGCCGCCCACTTCAGAACTATTGGAGTCGCTCTCGTCGCGCCTCGCGAGGTGGGAATTGAATGCCGCGGGCGCCGAGGTCAATAACGTGCGCACAGATGTAATGGCTGATTGGACCGATTTGAATATGCCTAGCGCCCAACATTCTGTCGGGGAAGGAAGTCTGGAAATCGCCGCTGGCCCAACAGAGGGGAAGCGCCCCATTATAGAAGAGGGACCCTCGAAAGAGGATATCACATTTGGAGAAGTAGTGACAAAGGTGCCCAGTCACAAGCAGCTGCCGCTGAACGGCGATAATTCGCCTCGGGGTTATTGGGGGCAGAAGCGCAAGGGAAGCGCTAAGGCTTGGAGCCTGTTATTTGTGGTTGTGATTATTTCGTGCCCCCGCGGGACCGCCACCGCTGAGTCTTTTCACACTTGTGGCCAAAGTCGCACCGGAACCAACACCTCTGAGAAAGCGCCACTGTGCGACAATCACGTGCTAGCTCTACAATGTGGAAACGACTGCAGCCCAAAGCGCGCGCAGAATAGATTTCAAATGTCCCGCCTGTCTCTCCCACAATTGGTTCACTGGCACCGAAACTACAGTCCCTCCAATCTGCTCAGTGGGCGTGCATACATACCGACAATTACCGCACCCCTCGCCGTCGTCATCAGCCAAGTATTGTGGACTTCGCCACTGCACCAATCCCCAGCCATGGAAACTTCGCCGTCGCGACCAATCAACGTCTGTGGATCTCGCCGTCGCAGCCAATCAACGTCTGTGGACTCTGCCGTCGCGACCAATCAACATCTGTGGACTTCGCCGTCACGGCCAATCAACGTCTGTGGATTTCGCTGCAGCCAAGCACCAGCCGTGGACTTCACCACTGCAGCCGGTCATCAATCGCGGATTTCGACGTTCCAGCCAATCAACTCCAGCAGTCGTCGCCAAGCGTTAGCGCTGACGGCCCTGACTATTTGCCCTCTACCCTGCAACTCTCCCAGCTCAACCCGCGGAATTTCTCGAGCCTTCACACCAGCTTTCCCGTGAGACTAAGTTCCAGTTCTACCACCCTCTGCCAGTCTGCTTGTCACCGCAGCACTCTTCGACCGTTTCTGGGCATTGGGACTTTCGACGCGCCCTGTTCGACAGCTGGACTGCTTGTGCCCCCCCCCCCCCCCCCCAGCCAGCTCCTCTGGGTTCGTGAGCGTAGGTATTTTCGTTCTTTCCCGAAGCTCCAACCGTTGCTATCTGTTGTTGAAGCGTACAATTCGTGTATGTTTCGCCTTGTAGTGAAAGGTGTAGCGTAGTCCGTTTCTGTACTTCCTGTACTGTCACAATCGTGAATTCGTTCGTGTAGCAGTGTTGTGCTGCATAGTGTGTTTCTGTATTGTTACGCTTACTGTTTGGCATAGGGAAGGTGTGACGTTGTAACCGTCTGTCATTCGTCGAAGTGCCTCGCTGTTGTCCATTCCTGCAGTCGCGTGGACGCGACTTCCCATTAAGGGAAGGTGTGACGTTGTAGCGTAGGTAAGTGTAACTAGCGTTCATTTAGCTGAGTGCTACACATGTTTCACAGTTGCTGTATGCACGGTCGTCGGCCTCTATTGTTCTGTCGCCTAGAGCTGTTCGTTCCCATGTGTTGAGGCTCAGTAGGGTGCCCACGTCTGTCTAGTAGCGGGTGGACCTTTGATGCCGTCCAGATTAGAGCTCCCACGTCTCCCGAACCTGTCCGTAGGCTAGTTTCCTGCGCCGCGCCTATGTTTGATATCTCATGCATAAATAGGCGGCGCGGAGTGACAGAAGCGCTCTCTTTCTTCCTTCTCGTGTTCCCGTTTCTCTACTCGCCTATCCCTGTTGCCCAGTGGGGCTCAGTCGTGCCGTAAAATTCCACTCTAGAGAGAGCCGCAGTCTAACTAAGCTCGCAAGGGCCAGGGCAAGGGCCGGAACCGCACGGAGCATCGTTACTGTAATCAACGGCGGCGCCATTCCAGCGTTGGCCCAAGCGTTGAGCGGAAACAACAAAGCAGTGGCTTCCCAAGCAGCCCGCGCTATTGAACACTTAGCAAGAGACGCCAGTCAACCTCAGCTTCAGATGATATTCGAAGAAGAAGGACTCGTCGTCCAGCTCATTGGACTGCTGCGAGCGCCTGACGCCGCGCAGAACGCTGCCGCTGCAATTGCCAACCTCATGACAACGTCGTCAGTGGAGCAGAAACAGCGAGTAATCGATAGCGGTGCCATTCCAGCATTGGCCGAAGTGTTGAGTGCAAACGACAAGGAAGCGGCTTCCCAAGCAGCCCGCGCCATTGACAACTTAGCAGAAGACGCCAGTCAATCTCAACGTCAGTTGTTATTCGAGGAGGAAGGACTCGTCGTCGTGCTCATCGGACTGCTGCAATCGCCCGAGACAGCGCAGAACGCTTCATGTGCTATTGCCACACTCATGGAGACTTCGTCAGTGGAGCAGAAACAGCGAGTAATCGACGGCGGCGCTGTTTCAGCGTTGGCCCAAGTGTTGAATGGAAACAACAAAGCAGCGGCGTCTACAGCAGCCTGCGCCATTGCCAACTTAGCAAAAGACGCCAGTCAACCTCAGCGTCAGATGATATTCGAGGAAGAAGGACTGGTCGTCCAGCTCATCGGTATGCTACAAGCGCCCGCAGCCCGCTACAAAGCAGCAATGAACGCTGCACGGGCAATAGCCAAGCTTGTCGCAGGGGCATCGGACGAGCAGAAACAACAGCTCATAGGGAGTGACGTCTTTGGCGCTCTACATGACGTAATTGCAAAAGGTGATGAACGGGATGCTCGTTGGGCAGCCACGGCAGTTGGGCAATTGGCCAATGGGGCGACATCGGGCCAGATCGACTCCATTCTGGATGCTGGCTTGGGAGTCTCACTGACTCTACAGCTTCGACCGTCGAGCGTGTCATGCGGCAAGGCGGCGTGGGCCATAGAACAAATTGCTGGGGGGTCCACTGAAGAGCAAAAGCACAGATTGGTTACACCTGAAATGGGCAGTGGCCTACAAGAATTGCTCAAGTCTTCCGCCAATGTCGAAGCAGCAGAAAACGCGGCCTATGCTCTGGCCAGCATAGTCAAAGGAATATCGGTAGAGTGGAAAGAGGATCTCGTCGGCGTGGACACAATTGGGGCGCTGGGAAATCTGTTAGACTCTACGAACGAGAAAGCAGGTCGCATGGCTGCCTGCGTCATTGCTGCGTCTGCGGTAGGGGCCCGTTTCGAGCACAAAAGACCACAGCAGCGTCAGATAGTATTCGAGGAAGAAGGACTCGTTGTCCGGCTCATTGGACTGCTACAAGCGCCTGAGGCAGCACTGAACGCTTCAGGTGCTATTGCCAAACTCATGGAGACTTCGTCAGTCGAGCAGAAACAGCGAGTAATCAACGGCGGCGCCATTCCAGCGTTGGCCGAAGTGTTGAATGGAAAAGATAAGAGAGCGGCTTCCCAAGCAGCCTGTGCCATCTTCTACTTAGCAAAAGGAGCCAGCCCACAGCAGCGTCAGATGATATTCGAGGCAGAAGGACTCGTCGTCCAGCTCATTGTACTGCTACAATCGCCTGAGGCAGCATTTTACGCTGCATTTGCAATTGCCCACCTCGTGGAAACGTCATCGGTGGAGGAGAAACAACGAGTAATCAACGGTGGCGCTGTTCCAGCGTTGGTTCAATTGATGAGTGGAAACAACAAAGCAGCGGCTTCCCAAGCAGCCCGCTCCATTGACTGCTTAGCAAGAGACGCCAGTCAACACCAGCGTCAGATGATATTCGCAGAAGAAGGGGTCGTCGTCCATCTCATTGGACTGCTACAAGCGCCTGAGGCAGCATTTTACGCTGCAGCTGCAATTGCCAACTTCATGACAACGTCGTCGGTGGAGCAGAAACAGCGAGCAATCAACGGCGGCGCTGTTCCAGCGTTGGTCCAGGTGGTGAGTGGGACTGACAAGATAGCAGCTTCCGAAGCAGCCCACGCCATTGACAACTTAGCAGAAGACGCCAGCCCACATCAGCGTCAGATGATATTCGAGGAAGAAGGACTCGTCGTCAGGCTCATTGGACTGCTGCAAGCACCTGAGGCAGCATTTTACGCTGCAGCTGCAATTGCCAACTTCATGACAACGTCGTCGGTGGAGCAGAAACAGCGAGCAATCAACGGCGGCGCTGTTCCAGCGTTGGTCCAGGTGGCGAGTGGGACTGACAAGATAGCAGCTTCCGAAGCAGCCCGTGCCATCTTCTACTTAGCAGAAGACGCCAGCCCACATCAGCGTCAGATAATATTCGAGGAAGAAGGACTCGTCGTCAGGCTCATTGGACTGCTGCAAGCACCTGAGGCAGCATTTTACGCTGCAGCTGCAATTGCCAACTTCATGACAACGTCGTCGGTGGAGCAGAAACAGCGAGCAATCAACGGCGGCGCTGTTCCAGCGTTGGTCCAGGTGGCGAGTGGGACTGACAAGATAGCAGCTTCCGAAGCAGCCCGTGCCATCTTCTACTTAGCAGAAGACGCCAGCCCACATCAGCGTCAGATAATATTCGAGGAAGAAGGACTCGTCGTCAGGCTCATTGGACTGCTGCAAGCACCTGAGGCAGCATTTTACGCTGCAGCTGCAATTGCCAACTTCATGACAACGTCGTCGGTGGAGCAGAAACAGCGAGCAATCAACGGCGGCGCTGTTCCAGCGTTGGTCCAGGTGGCGAGTGGGACTGACAAGATAGCAGCTTCCGAAGCAGCCCGTGCCATCTTATACTTAGCAGAAGACGCCAGCCCACATCAGCATCAGATGATATTCGAAGAGGAAGGACTCGTCGTCCAGCTCATTCGACTGCTGCAATCGCCTGAGGCAGCACTGTACGCTGCCTATGCAATTGCCAGCCTCATGGAAACGTCGTCAGTGGAGCAGAAACAGCGAGTAATCAACGGCGGCGCTGTTCCAGCATTGGCCGAAGTGTTGAGTGGGAACGACAAGAGAGCGGCTTCCCAAGCAGCCGGTGCCATTTTCTACTTAGCAAACGACGCCAGTCAAGCTCAGCTTCAGATGATATTCGAAGAGGAAGGACTCGTCGTCCAGCTCATTCGACTGCTGCAAGCGCCTGAGGCAGCACTAGACGCTGCATTTGCAGTTGCCAACCTCATGACAACGTCGTCAGTGGAGCAGAAACAGCAAGTAATCAACGGCGGCGCCATTCCAGCGTTGGCCCAAGCGTTGAGTGGAAACGACAAGAGAGCGGCCTCCCAAGCAGCCCGCGCCATTGGCTGCTTAGCAGTAGGCGCCAGTCAACCTCAGCGTCGGTCGTTATTCGAGGAAGAAGGACTAGTCGTCCAGCTCATTGGACTGCTACAAGCGCCTGAGGCAGCACTGCACGCTGCCTTTGCAATTGTCAACCTCATGAAACATTCATCAGTGGAGCAGAAACAGCAAGTAATCAACGGCGGTGCTGTTCCAGCATTGGCCGCAGTGTTGAGTGGGAACGACAAGAGAGCGGCTTCCCAGGCAGCCGGTGCCATTTTCTACTTAGCAAACGACGCCAGTCAATCTCAACGTCAGCTATTATTGGAGGAAGAAGGACTCGTCCTCGTGCTCATTGGACTGCTGCGAGCGCCCGAGGCAGCGCAGAACGCTGCAGGTGCTATTGCCAAACTCACGAAGACCTCATCGGTTGAGGTCAAACAGCAAATAATCAACGGCGGCGCCATTCCTGCATTGGCCGAAGTGTTGAGTGCAAACGACAAGATAACGGCTTCCAATGCAGCCAGCGCCATTGGACCGTTAGCAAAAGATTCCAGCCCACATCAGCGTCAGTTGATATTCGAGGAAGAAGGACTGGTCGTCCAGTTCATCGGTCTGCTACAAGCGCCCGCACCCCGCTACAAAGCAGCACTGAACGCTGCACGGGCAATAGCCAAGCTTGTCGCTGGGGCATCGGACGAGCAGAAACAACAGTTCATAGAGAGTGACGTCTTTGGCGCTCTACATGACGTAATTGCAAAAGGTGATGAATGGGAGGCCCGTTGGGCAGCCAAGGCAGTTGGGCGATTGGCCAATGAGACGACATCGGGCCAGATCGACTCCATCCTGGATGCTGGCTTGGGAGTCTCACTGACTCTACAGCTTCGGCCGTCGAGCTTGGCATGCGGCAAGGCGGCGTGGGCCATAGCCGCCATTGCAGAGGGTTGCACTGAAGGGCAAAAGCGCAGATTGGCTACAGCTGAAATGGTCAGTGGCCTGCGAGAATTGCTCAAGTCTTCTACCAATGACGAAGCAGCAGAAAACGCGGCCTATGCTCTGGCCAGCATAGTCAAAGGAATATCGGCAGAGTGGAAAGAGGATCTCGTCGACGTGGACACAATTGGGGCACTGGGAAATCTGTTAGACTCTACGAATGAGGAAACAGCTTGGTGGGCTGCCTGCGCCCTTGCTAAGTCAACACAAGGCGCCCGATTGGAGCGTAAGGGACAAATTGTCAAAAGTGGCATTGCGCAGAAGTTAAGACAAATGACAGTGACCTCAGATAACGAAGAACTGGCCGCCGTATGTGCCGCTACCTTTTGCTACATGGACTATGAAGGTGCAAAGGCCGATCTTCATAAAACTAAAGGCAGCAGGGTCAACGCCAGCGACAACGACGCGTCTGGCACAGCCAATGGCAATGCAGAAACATTGGGCATTCTACGCAACCAGTGGCTGGTGATGGACCACGAGATCATCGAGCGAATCAAGCGGATGATGGCATCTAAGAGTTATATTGTGACGAATTGGGCAGCGGCAGCGATCACAAGGTCAGCGGAAGTGGCAACAGACGAATTAAAGGAGTTTCTGACCGACTCTGGCGTCGTTCCACTTCTGACGCAGCTGAAGGCTTCTGACCACGAACCGACCCGTTCGTATGCAGAGCCAGCGCTGGACGCACTGAAGACTGTACACCAAGGTGGTCCATCATAGACACCAGAGGACAGTCGCCCTGTAGACAGAGACTGCATGGTATGTACGACATGCAATGCGTGTAGTGTCATTGTGGCCTACCTACATAGTATATCACTACCCTACCAATGTACGTCCATCTTGAATGTCGTCGGTCTCTTGAAGCGACTGGCAAGGATAGTGGAGTGGAGAGATGGACATGGAACTATAGTCCATTCAAGAAAGGCGTGCACTGGATGGTTTTTCGAGTCTGCAGACTTTATGCTTTGAGAAACCCCAATGATTTATACATTGTTGGATACCCCTGTCGGAGTGCGTTGGCGCGGTGCGTGTTTGGACGTAATCACGCAACACGCACCGGCTTGAGGCGCACATGAAAATTTCGAGTTTTCGCACAGGGTGGGCGATTTTGATAATTTTTACACCAGTTGTTTCACAAGGTGTCCTCATATCATATTGCAAATTTCAGCGAAATCGGTTGACTACAGCGTTAGTTATAGCATGCCGCGTGCACCCTACTTTGGCCCAAAATGGCCAAAATTGCCGAAATCGGCCAAAAATGGTACACTTTTTTAATAACTCAAGAGAGAAATGGTGTATTTTCTTTAAACTTTCCATGTGTGAACTAGGATCAATTGTCTACACAGTGGAACAAACCCCATCCTATTCGGCTGCGACACGCTTGAATACGACTCAATCAAAGAGACCCTACTTTTGGCCGAAACGACGCTTTTCGGCCTGTTGGACGCCCCGATCTGCAATCCAGCCGAAAAGCGTCGTTTCGGCCAAAAGTTGGGTCTCTTTGATTGAGTCGTATTCGAGCGTGTCGCAGCCGAATAAGATGGGGTTTGTTCCACTGTGTAGGCAATTGATCCTAGTTCACACATGGAAAGTTTAAAGAAATTTCACCATTTCTCTCTTGAGTTATTAAAAAAGTGTACCCTCTTTGGCCGATTTCGGCGATTATGGCCATTTTGGGCCAAAGTAGGGTGCACGCGGCAGGCCATAACTAACGCCGTAGCCAATCGATTTCGCTGAAAGTTAAAATATGATATGAGGACACCTTGTGGAACAACTGGTGTAAAAATTATTAAAATCGCCCACCCTGTGCGAAAACTCGAAATTTTCATGTGCGCCTCAAGCCGGTGCGTGTTGCGTGATTATGCCCAAACACGCACCGCGCCAACACACTCCTACAGCGGTATCCAACGATGTATAATTGATTGGGGTTTCCCAAAGCACAAAGTCTACAGACTCGAAAAGCCACCCAGTGCACGCCTTTCTTGAATGGACTATAGGACGTGCGAATAGTGACTGCATACAGTATGCAGATCTGCAGATTCTGAGAGTTGTAAACCGTCGGCGTAACACCCGCTGATTGTGTGTAATAGAACTCGAAACAGATTGTGCACTTTAGCACTGCTGTGCAGGCTAGCGGCTAGGGGAACAGAGAGTCCTATGCCACCAAAGTATCGCTCACCTGCTCTGGGCGGGGCACTAGACTGACACGCATTCGCAAAGTACGCTTACTACGTACATATAGCACGCAAAGTGCCCATCCGATCAGCAGACTTCTCAGCGACTGGTTATCTTCTCAGCTTTCAACGCCCTTCGCTCTTCCAAAACTGCTAGCTGACTGGTCAAGGGCGGTAAATTCACGACGGGGCGTCAAATTGTCACCGGTTGTTACCATAGTCAAATACAATTTCAAACGCAACGCTCACATATGGCTCGAATGAACATACGAAACGTGGCAGAGAAGCGCTTGCGATGCGCGCTGACAGACAACAATAGACTGAGATAACCACAGAAGCGTCCAATACTTAGTATGCAGAGGCGGGAATAGAAAGCGATTAAGGTCACGGTAGGCGAGAACGGATGAGCAAGTCAAGTGCCTCCTATACCGCGCACGTCTACGAAACAATAAGATTCTAATTAAATGGGGACCTGCTGTAAAGGTAAGTGCATTAACGTGGTAACAGCTCTCTGGGTAACAACTGGGCCTGCCGAATTCTTCTGAAAGTAGCGCAGACTGCGACAAACGGTGGGCTGATTTGAAAGTTTGATGTATCAAGTTGCATATAAGTGCCTATCTACCGCAAAATCATACCACTTTAGTCTTGCTTGTGTACGTTTTCTTTGACCGCCCTCAGCCGGCCGATACCGTTACGACAGCTCGGCGTGCGTGAGTGCGATCGCCCGTCTGTAATGCTCTCATAATATCTCGACATTTGAAAGACGTAAAGAGACGGTTCTCAGATCGTTGGATAACTCTTGATTTATTATTGATTCCGTGATTCCGAACTAAAGTAAAAAAACGATTCAGTTTCGCACGCCCTAAAGTCCACTAGCGGGCCCAGGGGGGGGGGGGCAGGGGGGGCACTGCCCCCCCCCCCTTACGGTCCGACCTTTGAAAAAAAGTTTCTTAAACGACACACGAATATCAAAAAATTTCGCCTGCGGCGCTATTTTGTATTTCAGGGACTAAAAATCACCAAATTTTCGCCTGCGGCGCTCAATTTAGGCACATTTTTGTACAGGGAAGGCGAAAAACGTAAAAATTTTCGTCTGCGGCGCAATTTTGAATCAAAATTTAGGGTATCTAATGGGTTGCAAAGGTCAAATTTTGGCGATTTTTGGCGTTAAAATGGCCTAAAAGTGCGAAATTTTCGCCTGCGGCGCTTTGGAAAAATTTTGGATTTTGTGCCCCCCCTATCGGAAAATCTTGGGCCCGCCACTGCTAAAGTCGCATTTCGACGCGTCCCTTGAAAGACCGTGACGTGATCTTTCGTAGTACATCAAGAAACATGAGGATGATAATTCACCCATCGTCATGCTGACCTTTTGGCATTTTGAGCACTCCCCACTACCACCACAATCGACTGGTCGATCAAGCAACGGCCGTCTTCTCATCACAAGACGGCGGTTGCCTGCAACATCTGTTGCACACACTGTATTTTGCACAAAAGCAAGCGCACCATCCGGTAGGACGTAGCTGTTGAATCCACACGTGAAAAACCAAGACATCAGTCAAGATATGGGGAAAGCTCCTACTTTCTTGCTGGCATTCGGCGTCTTTCTGGCCATGCTATGCGTTGGGTGAGTGAGTCAATGAATTCCTTGCGCGTATGCTTCTGGTATGCACAAAGCGGTAGACGCTGGTTCTCGAGTCTGGACTACACATGCGCACACACGACACAAGCTCAAATGCCGTCTGACAATTTTAAGACAAATCAAGTTAAGATAACAAGACGGTTTGACAGCTGAGGTCAAAGACAGAAGGAAAGGCGACCTACCTATTAGGTTGATGTTTAAAGACACAAGGCAAGACAATTCAACGGTTGACGTTAAAGATAAAGACAAGGATTGGCACAATCCAATGCCAATCTCTTGTCTGCCAGCGACAGAGTGTGTGGCCAATTCAGATTTGGTTGCACCGAAGACGGGAAGGGATGCCTGCCGCCAGTTCCTACCTACCTTCCGGGATGCGCCAACGAGTGGTAAGGGTGCGGAATGCGCGCTAGGAGGAGAAACTGCTGCGAAGGCCTGTCTTGCAACAGCAGAAAATGCGTGCCCAAGCCTAAGCCAAAGCCTCCCAGCTGTTTGGAGAAGAGCAGAATGTGCTACGGGAATGAAGGGAAATGCTGTCCAGGGCTGGCCTGTCGTCAAGTTGAGCTGCTGCCCAAATACAAAGCTGTCTCGATCAAAGCTTTTCAATGCCAGCCGGTGGAGTAGAAAGAAGGCGCTTCAATAGAGTGACTCAACGAAAAGGGGGATAAATATTTGCAGCTTCTAAATGGCACGTCCAGCTTTTAATTGGCATCTTGCGCTTTTAATTTCTGGCGGCTCACGATAACATCATAAACGTCAGCCTCCATAGACAAAATCACAACAGCTTAAGTAGTGGAGGGCATCCCAAACACATCAATAAACAACGGTTGTAGCTTGCGATACCAAAACAACCTGTAAGTGTGACAAGGTGAGAGAGCAGTCTATGCGCGGGCGAAACAGACGAAACCACACGAGAACTAGAACCTAGGCAAGAGATCCCAAGGTGACAGTTCGTGGGAGCGCAGCTAGGAAGCAGAAACCTAAGAATAGGCATGAGAACGTCAACGGTAGCTACACCTACATTGTATGTACGTGCGAGTAGAATCACACGGCGGCTTCTATCCAAACTTTGACCATCACACGCGTGCAGTCCCTTCGACATACCGGGTGTCCCAAAACAAGCTGTTTTAAAAAAGTTGAGTTGTTTTATTAATACAGAGTGGTCTGTGAGTGTTTTAAAGTGGAAGAGCAAAAGAGTGGATACTTTTGTAAAGTATTTCGAAGCCTTTCCGATATGACGCGCGCCCGCCCGGAGTCCACTATTCATGCGCCTACTTCTGACACGCTCCTTTCTGAGGGGTTCTTGCAGGGCAACATTGGGATCGCCCGGGATTAATTTTTTGAGCAAGACACCCGCATTTCTGAGCGGTTGTTGCAAGGAAACATTGGGATCGCCCGGGATTATTTTTTGAGCAAGACACACGCATTTCTGAGCGGTTGTTGCAGGGCAACATTGGGATCGCCCGGGATTAATTTTTTTAGCAGACAAAGTTGTTCGTAAGACAAGGGTTTAAAAAACAAAAGTATTTCTTTAGGAATGACCGTTCAACAACTGCCTCAACGTAAGCTTTCAAACAGTCGAACGAATGCCGCTCTACAACGTAAGACGAGCGAGTTAGGGCCGATTTGCTGCTTGAACCTTTGGGTTACTGTAGCTCGCGAAATTCAAACTTTTGAATCTCGACTTCTCTTAATGGAATGATCAGTGTGCCAAAACCTATCCAACAAACTCAAGATCGTCTCTCTACGACGGAAGACGAGCGAGTTAGAGAAGTTTTGCGTTTTGAACTTTTTGGTTACTGTAGCTCGCGATATTCAAACTTTTGAGTTTCGACCAATGGAAGAACAAATGATCAGTGTGTCAAGAGCTATCCAGCTACTCAAGATCGTCTCTCTGCGACGCACGCTGAGCGAGTTAGAGCGATTTCTATGCTAAAAACGCGAGAATGTCGCTTTTTGTGGTGCGTGTTTGCGTAATTAACAAAACTTTTACGCCAAGTGAAAGAGCACGTCGAGATCTTTTAGTTGGCCTATCGCACGCCGCTCTACGACGTAAGACGAGCGTGTTAGAGCCGTTTTCCGTTTTGACATTCGGGTTACTGTAGCGCGCGCAATTCAAACTTTTGAATTTCGACTTCTCTTAACGAAACTATCAGTGTGCCAAAACCTATTCAACGAACTCAAGATCGTATCTCTATAACAGAAGACGAGCGAGTTAGATAAGTTTTGCGTTCTAAACCTTTGGGTTACTGTAGCTCCCGAAATTCAAACTTTTGAGTTTCGACCAATAGAAGAACAAATGATCAGTAAGTCAAGAGCTATCCAGCAACTCAAGATCGTCTCTCTACGACGCACGCTGAGCGAGTTGGAGCGATTTCTATGCTAAAAACGCGAGAATGTCGCTTTTCGTGTTGCGTGTTTGCGTAATTAAAAAAAAATTTTTAATGCCAAATGAGAGAGCACGTCGAGGCCTTTTAGTTGACCTATCGCACGCCGCCCTACGACGTAAGACGAGCGAGTTAGAGCCGTTTTCCGTTTTGACCTTCGGGTTACTGTAACTCGCGAAATTCAAACTTTTGAATTTCGAAATCTCTTAGCGCAATTCTCAGTGAGTCGAGACCTATCCATAAAGTCCAAGATCGCCTTTCTACGTCTTTCCAACGCCGAGATCTGAGAGCGTTACGAACGAACGAACGAACGAACGAACGAACGGACGCACGCACGAAAAGCTCTCGTAAGGGTTCGCCCGGCTGAGGCCGGGCGAAAAAAAGTGAAAACTTTTTCTCCAGCTCATAACTCGCTCTTAGGTTAACAAATCTCAACAAAATTTTACATGTGCAGACACTATAGTGTTATACTTCAGTGCACCAAATTATGTCCTCGAAGTCCTTACACAAGCATGGCTACAGTCGGTCTAGTGTGGGATATGCAAAACCACTTCAACCCACGCAGTCCCCGTGTTTCAAGATCACAAACTGCAATTGAATCTTGCTTAGATCAACGCAGGAGAAGTAATATTCCACCATACAAGACGCCAAATCCTGCCAAACTCTGATTCAAGTATACAAGATCCAATGTTGAAGCATAGCCCTTCCTCTGGCAACCTTGGTTTATATTTTGCCGGTTTTGTTTTTTGGTTTATTTTTTATTGGTTTCCACACCGGCTTTTCTTTTGGTTTTCCTTTGGTTTTGACGGCGAGTTTTCACGCCACTTTATACGACATCAAACCCAATCTTTCATACTCTTGTTATCGCTTTATTACTTTGTACATTGTTAGAATGCATGCAATCGATTCTCGCGCTTTATAAACCGAAAACCGCTTTATAAAAGCTGGATGCAAACCACACCCAAACCGGGTTTGCCGGCCCGGTTTGTTTTCTAGTTTAGAAATTTTGGTTTTGCAGAGGAGGTTTATACTTTTGGGTTTAGGTATCGTATACGATACCCTCGCCAGAGGAAGGGATAGGGGCCTCGCGCGCCCGCCCTCTCCGCCAAATATTCAAGTATACAAGACGACGTGTTGAAGCGCTCCCCACCGCAATGCTAAGCCCCATATCCTACCCGTTCCTCCCTTCGCCGACGACCACGACGACGACCACGAATGCTTATCTGATCGTTTGCGCGACGACGACGGCAATTCAAATGATCATTTCAAACGATAAGGTGGGCTAATGTCTATGTATGCATGTCTACATTCGTGGGTACATGAGCCGATGGGAGCTTGATACACACTAGGTACAGTGCACAACCGTTTAAGGCCAAAGGTTACGGTAACGGTTAAAGGTTACAGTGCACAGGTTGCCAAACTACACGGGGACAATTATTTGCAGCTTTTAATTTGTAACTACAGCTTTTCATTTAGAAGAATGCGCTTTTAACTGTCACCGCTTTTCATTCTGAACAAAGCGCTTTTCATTTAGAACATTGCGCTTTTCGTTTGGAACAATGCGCTTTTAAGAACGCATATATAGGAGCAGCTTTTCATTTTGAACAAAGCGCTTTTCATTTGGAACAATGCGCTTTTCATTTTGAACAATGCGCTTTTCATTTTGAACAATGCGCTTTTAATTCTGCTGTGAGACAAAGGGCAAAAGTCCAGAAAATGCCCGAATGAGCATTTATACAATTCATTTAAATCACATTCTTTTTTAAATTACGTTTTAAATTCAGTTATATTTCTTTCGGACACAGAATATTCCTATGAATTCAGGCTATGCTTAGGCTCGCCCTGCGCCCACAGTGCACAAGAGTCAGTCGGCGTCGCAGTCTGGCGGGTCGAAGCTTAGGCTTAACGCGACCGGTGACCGACTTCAGGGCGCGCGGAGCGCGCCCTGAAGTTGGTGGTCGCGCTAAGCCTCAGCTGAGACCCGCCAGGCGCGACGCCGGCCGAGTTTTAGTGCAAACGGTAGGTGGAGTGCTCACTCCCCCATATACTTAGCCTCCTGCTTAGGCCGGCTGTGCCCCTTCCCTACTAGCGCTCGCAACAACTTGCACGTTGAAGCCTACTAGCCTATGGCCACGCCGACAAACTTTCCCTAGCAAATTGGGGTGGTTCGCGTCGACGTCGCGTTGCGACAATGCCGTGCGCGACGCAGCAGGGCGTTAAGCGGTTTGTTCAAATTAAAAGCGGTTTGTTCAGTTTAAAAGCGGTTTGTTCAATTTTAAAAGCGGTTTGTGCAATTTTCGGTCCAGCTGCTGTCAAAAGCGGGATGTTCAAGTTAAAAGCGCATTGTTCATTTTTAAAAGCGCATTGTTCATTTTTAAAAGCGCATTGTTCATTTTTAAAAGCGCGTTGTCATTTTTCCGGAGGCTATAAAGAAAAGCGGTATGTTCATTTTTAAAAGCGCAATGTATATTTTCTAAGCGCTCTTGAATTAAATTAAAAGCGCCCTAAAATACCAGCCAAACTACACACCACAAATCATTTAGTACAATTCTGCCACGTTGTTTGAGCAATGAGAAGCATACTGTAGTTTTGACTAGCCAATCAGCGCCCTAAGCAGTAGAGTAGAAGGTTCTCATTATAACGGTTGCTTCATCATTGCACGTGGATGCAATGTACTCAGCGTCCTAATGCTGAAGGAGACCCCACCGTATCCTCTCTAATAAGCGGCGTATTTTTGTGCACAATGGAATGATTAATCATCGCGCTTATTCAGATTGGCAAACGATCGTTCAACACGTAGAGAGAGCGCCACCATATCCTTCCAAATTTGCAACCAAGCGGAGGCAAAACAGTATTATTTTGTCTCTGTGTTTTCAAAGGCTAATTGAGGCCGAGATATGGTAGCAATAAAAAAACCTTTCAGTGCGGGCTGCGGGCCGAGCGGTGAACGACGTTCGCGCAATACAAACAGTCGCGCGTGTTATCAGGTCAGCGATTGCGCACGTAAATAGGTACGTAGAAGGATTTGACGTAGCAAAAGGTAGTGTTCTGGCTGGGATTCGAACCCAGGCTACCTCTGCAAAGGAACCAGATGGTTCTGGAGGCGTGCTACCAACTGCACCACCAGAACTGTTACGAAAGTCTCCATTCGGCGTCTTGTTGCTAACTCGGATGGACTATAGGCTGTACGTATGTACGTGCAACAGTGGTGAGGAGACCCCTGCGAAAATGTTACGTATTCCAACGCGGCCCGTGCCTGCTGGAAGGCACAGTGCATAAGTCTCTCCTGCATGTGGTTCATACATAAGGCCTGCATTTTGCAGTAAGGCCAACCTGTGTGCCTTAGCATTCAAACTTGCCAAAGAGAAGCTGGTGACGTACGTGACATGGGTAACCAGTCACAAACATGTTTACAACTGTTAGGCAAAGTTGTGCACAATTCCCAAAAGTTGCTCCAGCAAGAGCGCATTAGTGCTGCACTACTGTAGGCCACAGTGCTTGCGCACTGCTTGTTGTCCTAAGTACGTATGCATAGTACGATCAATATCAAGTGTTCTCAGCTGATTGTAAGAACATGGGCAGTATGTTGAGCAAAGTTGCTCACAGTTTTCCAATGTTCTGCCAGAGATCTATACCCACACCATAGAACTAATGCAACTTTCCTAATTAATTGGAATCACTATCTTCGACATTATCCATCGCCCCATCAATAGCATCCATATTCTTCATGACGAAGGTGTGCAGCTGATATTTGCGCTCTTCCCAGGCTGCTTCTTCTGCTTCATCGATATCTTCAATCTTCTTTGCTTTGGTTTCAATCGTCCGTTGCAGTGATTTGTAGAAATTCGTGTGACGCAAGTTGTCTGCTCGGTTGATGATGGTGTCAACCTGCATGTGCATGTATGCAACTATAGTAGACTTCTCTTACATGAAGTTCTTGTACAAATCAGAATGTCCATTTATACCATGTTGCGGAAGTTTTTGAAGACGTCGGTGTAGTTATCTAAGATGTCCTGAGCACAGCGTTTCATACAATACCACAATGCATTGTTGTATACATAGTTGTATAGTATGTTATAGTATAGCATACTATACGATACAACAATTCCTTGGGCATTTGTTGTACAATACTATACTATACAACAATTGATGTCAGATTTGGCATACTATAACATACCATACAACAATTCGATCCTATACAACAATGCATTGTTGTATAAAATTGCGGCGTTGTGTGCATCAAATGACGCACAGACGTCTTCGAAAACACAAGTATGGTCACAAATGCTGTGTTGCGGTGGAGTTTTGGTCCGAATGGAGGTTAATTCACTCTGAATTGTGCGGCTGTGCTTAGTTTTCGCGTCTGAAATCTTACCCCAGGTGACATTATTCGGCCATTTCCAATTTGCCGTACAACAATTCATATTGTTGTACAATACAACAATTGAAATTCCAGAGGCCATACTATACTATACAACAATTCATTTCGGAGTGTTATACAATACTATACTATACAACAATGCAGAATTCTCGGCCAATACTATACTATACTATACAACAATTAAGATGAATTGTTGTATGAAACGCTGCCTGAGCGCACTTAATGTCTTCCATTCCATCTACAGAATCAATGATGACATCGACGATAGTTTCCACTTCATCTTCATCTGTCTCATCCTGATTCTCAGCATCATTGGCTTCTGGTTCATCGAGTTCTTCTCCTTCCTCTGCTTTAGTAGGGTGAGCTTCAGCGTGGTACCTCGTGTTGTGACGCCGAAGGCTTTGCTCAGAAGCAAAGTCGCGGTTACAGATGACACAATATGTCATGTTGAAAGTCAAAGTTTGCTTGAGCAACAATAGTGCTAGAAGACCATCTGCTTGTGCTAATACCATCGATATTTAAAAGAATTTGGCATGGTGCCAGCAGAATTCACGTGTTTCACTGCGATTGTTTAACATGTTGCAACTGTTGGCAAACACGTTCAACTGTTTTGACAAACTTCAGCACAATCTGTTGCAGGTTGCTCCACAGTGACACACCGGGACACACACACACACACACACAAAGTCACTACAGAAATTGTGCATCTTAGTCTTAGGCTTACAACGTGGCAACTAAGAGTTTCAATGAGATAATCGACAATGTTCAATGGTTGAGTAAATGTTTGGTGAGGTGTTCGAGATGTTAGACAGTGTTGTCCTAACAGCAGTGTAGACACTGCGTGGAACGTGTAACGTCACACAAAGTATGGCATGAATTTCACATTTTGTTGACTCATTAATGGATGGAGAGTGTGCGTGCCAGGCACGCACACTGGCACCGCGCGTTTCACGCGCGGTGCCATCCTCCATCCATTAATGAGTCAACAAAATGTGAAATTCATGCCATACTTTGTGTGACGTTACACGTTCCACGCAGTGTCTACACTGCTGTTAGGACAACACTGTCTAACATCTCGAACACCTCACCAAACATTTACTCAACCATTGAACATTGTCGATTATCTCATTGAAACTCTTAGTTGCCACGTTGTAAGCCTAAGACTAAGATGCACAATTTCTGTAGTGACTTTGTGTGTGTGTGTGTGTGTGTGTGTGTCCCGGTGTGTCACTGTGGAGCAACCTGCAACAGATTGTGCTGAAGTTTGTCAAACAGTTGAACGTGTTTGCCAACAGTTGCAACATGTTAAACAATCGCAGTGAAACACGTGAAGTCTGCTGGCACCATGCCAAATTCTTTTAAATATCGATGGTATTAGCACAAGCAGATGGTCTTCTAGCACTATTGTTGCTCAAGCAAACTTTGACTTTCAACATGACATATTGTGTCATCTGTAACCGCGACTTTGCTTCTGAGCAAAGCCTTCGGCGTCACAACACGAGGTACCACGCTGAAGCTCACCCTACTAAAGCAGAGGAAGGAGAAGAACTCGATGAACCAGAAGCCAATGATGCTGAGAATCAGGATGAGACAGATGAAGATGAAGTGGAAACTATCGTCGATGTCATCATTGATTCTGTAGATGGAATGGAAGACATTAAGTGCGCTCAGGCAGCGTTTCATACAACAATTCATCTTAATTGTTGTATAGTATAGTATAGTATTGGCCGAGAATTCTGCATTGTTGTATAGTATAGTATTGTATAACACTCCGAAATGAATTGTTGTATAGTATAGTATAGTATGGCCTCTGGAATTTCAATTGTTGTATTGTACAACAATATGAATTTTTGTACGGCAAATTGGAAATGGCTGAATAATGTCACCTGGGGGTAAGATTTCAGACGCGAAAACTAAGTACAGCCGCACAATTCAGAGTGAATTAACCTCCATTCGGACCAAAACTCCACCGCAACACAACATTTGTGACCATACTTGTGTTTTCGAAGACGTCTGTGCGTCATTTGATGCACACAACGCCGCAATTTTATACAACAATGCATTGTTGTATAGGATCGAATTGTTGTATGGTATGTTATAGTATGCCAAATCTGACATCAATTGTTGTATAGTATAGTATTGTACAACAAATGCCCAAGGAATTGTTGTATCGTATAGTATGCTATACTATAACATACTATACAACTATGTATACAACAATGCATTGTGGTATTGTATGAAACGCTGCGCTCAGGACATCTTAGATAACTACACCGACGTCTTCAAAAACTTCCGCAACATGGTATAAATGGACATTCTGATTTGTACAAGAACTTCATGTAAGAGAAGTCTACTATAGTTGCATACATGCACATGCAGGTTGACACCATCATCAACCAAGCAGACAACTTGCGTCACACGAATTTCTACAAATCACTGCAACGGACGATTGAAACCAAAGCAGAGAAGATTGAAGATATCGATGAAGCAGAAGAAGCAGCCTGGGAAGAGCGCAAATATCAGCTGCACACCTTCGTCATGAAGAATATGGATGCTATTGATGGGGCGATGGATAATGTCGAAGATAGTGATTCCAATTAATTAGGAAAGTTGCATTAGTTCTATGGTGTGGGTATAGATCTCTGGCAGAACATTGGAAAACTGTGAGCAACGTTTGCTCAACATACTGCCCATGTTCTTACAATCAGCTGAGAACACTTGATATTGATCGTACTATGCATACGTACTTAGGACCACAAGCAGTGCGCAAGCACTGTGGCCTACAGTAGTGCAGCACTAATGCGCTCTTGCTGGAGCAACTTTTGGGAATTGTGCACAACTTTGCCTAACAGTTGTAAACATGTTTGTGACTGGTTACCCATGTTACGTACGTCACCAGCTTCTCTTTGGCAAGTTTGAATGCTAAGGCACACAGGTTGGCCTTACTGCAAAATGCAGGCCTTATGTATGTACCACATGCAGGAGAGACTTATGCACTGTGCCTTCCAGCAGGCACGGGCCGCGTTGGAATACGTAACATTTTCGTAGGGGTCTCCTCACCACTGTTGCACGTACATACGTACAGCCTATAGTCCATCCGAGTTAGCAACAAGACGCCGAATGGAGACTTTCGTAACAGTTCTGGTGGTGCAGTTGGTAGCACGCCTCCAGAACCATCTGGTTCCTTTGCAGAGGTAGCCTGGGTTCGAATCCCAGCCAGAACACTACCTTTTGCTACGTCAAATCCTTCTACGTACCTATTTACGTGCGCAATCGCTGACCTGATAACACGCGCGACTGTTTGTATTGCGCGAACGTCGTTCGCCGCTCGGCCCGCAGCCCGCACTGAAAGGTTTTTTATTGCTACCATATCTCGACCTCAATTAGCCTTTGAAAACACAGAGACAAAATAATACTGTTTTGCCTCCGCTTGGTTGCAAATTTGGAAGGATATGGTGGCGCTCTCTCTACGTGTTGAACGATCGTTTGCCAATCTGAATAAGCGCGATGATTAATCATTCCATTGTGCACAAAAAATACGCCGCTTATTAGAGAGGATACGGTGGGGTCTCCTTCAGCATTAGGACGCTGAGTACATTGCACCCAGGTGCAATGATGAAGCAACCGTTATAATGAGAACCTTCTACTCTACTGCTTAGGGCGCTGATTGGCTAGTCAAAACTACAGTATGCTTCTCATTGCTCAAACAACGTGGCAGAATTATACTAAATGATTTGTGGTGTGTAGTTTTTGCAACCTTTAACCGTTACCGCAACTTTCGGCCTTAAACGGTTGTGCACTGTACTACTGTGTGCCAAGCCTCATGTAGGTAGGTACCCACGAATGTAGACAGACAGTCATACACAGACAGTTTGAAGTGAGCCCGCGGTCGTCGTCGTCGCGCAAACGATCAGATAAGCGGTCGTCGTCGTCGGGCCGAGGGAGGAACGGGTAGGGTAGGGGGCTTAGCGTTGCGGCGGGGAGCGCTTCAACACGCCGTCTTGTATACCTGAATATCTGACGGATAGGACGCACCAGGGACGGCCCTATGCTTCAACATGGGATCTTGTATACTTGAATCTCGGGCGAAAAGGGCGCGCGCGGGAGGGCCCTATGCTTCAACATGGGATCTTGTATACTTGAATCAGAGATTGGCGAGATAAGGCGTCTTGTATAGTCGAATTATGCTTCTGCCGTGACGGGTCGCGATGATCTATACATCAGAAGAACCGTCGTCCTCTGTAGTTTTGCATCTCCTATTGTGGACATTGGCCGATGTCTAAATTCTACAAAAATCATGAAAATATCGGCTGCGCAGTACATTCTGAGCACTAAAGAGTGCCTACTGGTCATTTTCGTGGAAATTTTGCACTGTCGTGTCACCATTCACTCCAGAGCTGTCGCTGTGAGACTCCTACAGGTATTTGGTGGCACGGGAACAGGTGCAAAGGTAAATGCAGGCACTGGCAGGGGCACAGCATCAGAAGACATTAGATCTATCTGAAATCTACTAAGGGCTAAACACAAGCGTCCATGTGTTAGCTTCAGTGTATTTAGAGGCACGGGAACAGGTTCGATGATAAATGCAGGCACTGGCAAGGGTGCAGTGTCAAGAGACTTTTGATCTATCTGAAACCTCTTATGGGCTAAACACAAACACCTATATGCAAAGTTCAGTGTAATTAAAGGCACGGGAGTGGACGCAATGGTAAATGCAGGCACTGGCAACAGTGTCAGAAGACATTAGATCTATCTGAAATCTCCTCTGGGCTAAATGCAAGCTTCCATGTGTTAGCTTCAGTGTATTCTGAGGCATGGGAGCTGGTGCAACCCTAAAAGCAGGCACTGATAGAGGCGCAGTGTCAAATGACTTTAGATCTATCAGATTCTCCTATGGGCTGTTGTGAGCATTGGCCGTAAGCCATAGGCCAATACATGTTGTGAGCAGTGGCTGATTTCCATGGGTCGATACAAATGGCTCTGTTTCCATAGGTGTTCAGCTATAGATATACAGTATCACCTATGGGCTAAAGGCACTAGTAGTCTATTACTAAGGCGAAAAATACCATTAATAATAGGCCTCAAAGTGACAAAACTCGTCAACGTTTTGACAAGCTTTTGACAGAACACAAAAGAAAGGACAGGAAAGAGTACATACGTCGTTCCAATACCTCAGACGAATTTGCATGATACCGTACAACCAATTCAAAATTTTGATTCTGGGTACTCATAGGAAGTAGTGGTGCTGTATGTATGTCGATTCTGGGGTTTTATGGGAAATGGGATGGAGATCGGCATTAGTTTCGCGATCTGATATGTCTGGAGGCCCCAACACCAGAGGAGTCGCATGGCGTAGGACGTCAAATTTGTGTAGTATATACTGCGTCCCCGGGACATCTTGCCTGGTTGAGTCTCGACTCTGGTATAGCTACCCGATCAGTGGGTACCGGGTTTTTCCGAACAAGTCTCTTTTAAATGGGGCTACCCGTCGATGTGTCGAACTCAACCCAGCGACGTCAGACAAGCGAGTTATTAAGCCCATTAAGTGTCGTTTCCAGTTTTCGACGCGTTTTGGTTACTGTAGCTCTCTGCTTAAACTTTTGAAACTCTTTGTTGTCGGATTCGTGCTCAGGAGCTCGAGCGCTTCACTTTGATATGCGATTTGACTAGTTTCGGGCAACTTTTGTCTTAAAATGGACCCCAATTTGGGATACTGTAGCGCGCGATTTTGAAAACTTATTTCAGTTTTGAACACTCAGATGGCGAGAGGAGTCCGCAGGCTACCCGACCATGTCTCAAACTCCATCCTACGACGTCGGACGAGCGAGTTATTAAGCCCGAAGCGAGCGTGACGTACGTACGTACGCACGCACGCCGAGCTCTTGATAGGGTTCGCTCGGCTGAGGCCGAGCGAAACAAGTCTCTTTTAAAAAGCGGAGTGGTTTTGAGCTTTGAATTTTTACTGAGATTGTAGCAAGGCCCTTTCCGGTTTCGTGCAGCGTCTTTGACTCTCCTCGCGACTACACTTTTTGGAGTGGTCTTGCTACGCAACATTGGTATCGCTCGGGTTTAATTCTTTACACCAAGAAAATCATCTTTTCAGACTTAATTTAAAAAGAGACACAAGAATCTAACGCAAAACTACAGGTTAATCGTGGGCATGATTTGATGTTGACTTGCAGTGAGCTCTCGATGTCAACTCAGCGATGTCAAGACAGCGATGTCAGCTCAGCGATGTCAAGACCGCCGTTCTGCAACGCACGAGTGCCAAGATATAACAAACCAGAATCTGCATTTTTCATCGCGTTTTGGTTACTGTAGCCCTCTGTTTAAACATTTAAAACTTTTTGTTGTCGGATTCGTGCTCAGGAGCTCGAGCGCTTCACTTTGATATGCGATTCGACTAGGTTTGATGGAGTTTTGACTTTTCGCGGACCTTACTTTGGGATACTGTAGCGCGTAATTTAATGTCGACGTCACAGTTCGCGAGAGGAGTCCGCGGGCTACTCGTCGATGTGTCGAACTCAACTCAGCGACGTCAGATAAGCGAGGTACTAAGCCCGAAGCAAGCGTGTCGTTTCCAGTTTTCGACGCGTTTTGGATACTGTAGCTCTCTAGTTAAACTCTTAAACGTTTTTGTTGTCGGATTCGTGCTCAGGAGCTCGAGCGCTTCATTTTCATGTGCGATTTGACTAGGTTCGGACAACTTTTGTCTTAAAATGGACCCCACTTTGGGATACTGTAGAACTCGAATTTGAAAACTTAGTTTGGTTTCGACCGCTTAGATGGCTAGAGGAGTCCGCAGGCTACTCGACGATGTCTTAAACTCCACCCTACGACGTCGGACGAGCGAGTTATTAAGACCGAAGCGAGCGTGACGAACGTACGTACGTACGTACGTACGTACGTACGCACCCACGCCGAGCTCTTGATAGGGTTCGCTCGGCTGAGGCCGAGCGAAAAAAGCGCCCCGGGACGCTGATTAGGTTTTGGCACTTCCAACGAGCGCACAATCAAACCAAATAAGCGTCCGGGGCGGTCAATTGGAAAGCCTACTAATCTACTGACTTATCGGAACTTACCTACAACACATATGAGGCGTTCTCCCGAAAAATGTAGTAAAAGTGGCCAGGGGGGGGTCAGCAGCCAGAATCGCCACCCCATACGCCTGGTAGGTAGTTAAGTTTGTAACAGAGCGCCACAAGTCCGGCCTCTCAAATCCTCCTCTAGCGTAAGTTATGACGACTTTTCTTAACCCTACACTTTTGCGGCGCGCGCATTGTTTCAACTTCGGCGGCGAACAACTAAAGGTAGACAGCAGACCGGGGCCTCAAATTTGGCACACTTATAGTGCCCAATACCAGCTATGCCCTACAGAAGTTAGAAGTCTCTACGCTGCGTACAACGTCGATACGGTAGCTCCGAAGAATAGGTTCTTTAAAGCGTTGTATCTCAAAAACGCCGGGACCGATCGGCCCAATTCATGGCCCATCTTTTAGAGCGATCGTTTCTGCATTGGACCCCGTTGAGATTAGGGTGTCCCTCCTTTTGGTATTTTGTGAGAAAATTGCAAATTTCGAGAATCGGTGCAGTTTCAATTCTAATGTTTCCTTAATATCACGAAAAAGAAACATTAATTCTATGTCCGGTTGCCGTCAACTCATGCGCCTAAACATTCTTTACAATTCGTGTCCGTACGATGAATTTCGAATTCTGCACCAATTTCCAGAAATTTGACATTTTTTGAAAAATTTCGAAAAATCGCACTTTGAGTGCGTGTGGTGCGCTAGTTCAGACACACGTGGTCATTTAGGGCCGGTTTCAGTGGCAAAGTCCGTTGTCTCACATTAGCCGAGCCCGAACGGCAGCGAGTGGTCAGAAGCTGTTTCCTGTAAAAGATAGCCCCTATAGAGTTGAGTTAACGAGACTGGTCTAAATGACCACGTGTGTCTGAACTAGCGCACCACACGCACTCAAAGTGCGATTTTTCGAAATTTTTCAAAAAATGTCAAATTTCTGGAAATTGGTGCAGAATTCGAAATTCATCGTACGGACACGAATTGTAAAGAATGTTTAGGCGCATGAGTTGACGGCAACCGGACATAGAATTAATGTTTCTTTTTCGTGATATTAAGGAAACATTAGAATTGAAACTGCACCGATTCTCGAAATTTGCAATTTTCTCACAAAATACCTATAGGAGGGACACCCTAATCTCAACGGGGTCCAATGCAGAAACGATCGCTCTACAAGATGGGCCATGAATTGGGCCGATCGGTCCCGGCGTTTTTGAGATACAACGCTTCAAAGAACCTATTCTTCGGAGCTACCGTATCGACGTTGTACGCAGCGCAGAGACTTCTAACTTCTG
>JASAMZ010000475.1:0-7500 GCA_030248115.1 Linhomoeus sp. GSCO2_2 | reverse complement strand
CCCGCGTCGGACCACCTAGAGAGCCCGCGTTTGAAATTAATGATAGAGGACCCAAAGGCCTACAACATATCCAAAAATCACCAAATTCGGCCCACTTTTGCGAAAACTGTGGGGTCCTGTTTTTTTTTACTTAGCAAAAATTCGAATTTTTGAATTTTCGCAAAATTCTTCCACCGCCGAAATTTTTTCCCCCCCGAGCACGCTGCGCGTCGTCATAAGCTATCTTTTAAAAAAAAATTTGGCTCCCTAGGTGCTTCGTAGCGAGCGCCAGCCCCGAAGGTGTTAACTGTGGGCTTTACCGCTCCTATAGCACTCCTTCGCTTTTCAAGCGGCGGAGTGCCAAAAACGTGTCGACCATTTTGTACCTTCACGACGCTAATTTGCTCTAAAATAGCACCGCACGCGAACATATTTGCCGATTTCGGTCCCCTCTCTGTGAAAACTTTTCAATACGGAATCGGAAAAAGTACGGACAGAGAAATGTTCGCACAAAGCCCATAAATCCTTATTCGGACATGAGAAAAGTCCGGACAAAAGCCGTCTCAGAGATTACAAAGTACTGTATGTAAAATTGACTATTCGTACAGGGGAAAGGTTCGGACCAAGGGGCACTGTCCGAATTATCCAAACTTTATTCATGTCCGAACTTTTCCCGATTCACAGTACCGTCGCAGGCAAAACTATTTTTTCGCCGCGCCTCAGCGCGGCGAGGTGTATGTATACGGATGACAATGTGTGTCTGTCTGTCTGTCTGTCTGTCTGTCTGTCTGTCTGTCTGTGTTTCCGTCGCACCGAAGTAAAACATGTGGCATATGTGGTCAAGTAGAGTCGAGGCCGCTGAGTACGAATCCAATGTCCGTTTCTGTTGCTAGTTTCGCATTTTCGAGATATTCACATTTAAAATTAGAAAATGTCGAAAATCGACTTTTTCACCTGATGAGTTAGCGGCGAAGTTTCTTCAGAAATGGCAAGGGCATAGACCGCGGACAATTTGCAACACAAAAGAAAATTTTTGCAAATGTGGAATTTGATAGAAATACGCAATTAGTTGTCAAAATTTCCTAAATTGACAAAAATGGAACGTCGTTTATTGACTAATGTGAATGCGGCAATGGAAAGGCCGTATGCCAATAAGAATTTGTGACATAGCTTTACAGTTGTAATAAATTGCAATTTCGAGATATTTTGAAAATTAAAAAATTTCAAAATCGACATTTTCGTCTGATGGGCTAGCGGCAAAATTTCTTCAGAAATGGAAAGGGCATAGACAGCTTATAATTTGTAGCACAAAAGAAAATTTTTGCAAATGTGAAATTTGATAGAAATACGCGATTATTTGTCAAAATTCATTAAAATGACAAAAATAGAACGTCATTTATTGACGAATTTGAACGCAGAAATGGTAAGACTGTATGCCAATAATAATTTGTGACATAGTTTTACACTTTCAATAAATTGCAATTCTGAGATATTTAGAACTAGCCGTTCCTTCCCGTTGCAGAAGAATTCCTGAGATCTGAATAGCATGGAATGTAGTCGTCAATGGCCGTAATGTCCTGTTGCAAGGTCTGTCCTGTTGCAAGGTCTCTCCTGTTGCAAGGTCTGTCCTGTTGAAAGATCTGTCCTGTTGAAAGATCTGTCCTGTTGCAGGGTCTGTCCTGTTGCAAGATTTGTCCTGTTGCAAAATCTGTCCTGTTGCAAGATTTGTCCTGTTGCAAAATCTGTCCTGTTGCAAGATCTGTCCTGCTGCAAAATCTGTCCTGTTGCAAGATTTGTCCTGTTGCAAAATCTGTCCTATTGCAAGGTCTGTCCTGTTGCACGATCTGTCCTGTTGCAAGATGTGTCCTGTTGCAAAATCTGTCCTGTTGCAGAAGGTCTGTCCTGTTGCGACATCCTCGCGCGACCATCCTGTTGCCACGTCTGTCCTGTTGCAAGATCTGTCCTGTTGCAAGATTTGTCCTGTTGTAAGATCTGTCCTGTTGCAAGATCTGTCCTGTTGCAGGGTCTGTCCTGTTGCAAGATCTGTCCTGTTGCAGGGTCTGTCCTGTTGCAAGATTTGTCCTGTTGCAAGATGTGTCCTGTTGCAAGATTTGTCCTGTTGCAAAATCTGTCCTCTTGCAAGGTCTGTCCTGTTGCAAAATCTATCCTGTTGCAAGGTCTGTCCTGTTGCAAGATCTGTCCTGTTGCGAAATCTGTCCTGTTGCAAGATTTGTCCTGTTGCACGATCTGTCCTGTTGCAAGATGTGTACTGTTGCAAAATCTGTCCTGTTGCAGAAGGTCTGTCCTGTTGCGAGCCAATGGCGCTGGTCGCCTCGCGCGACCATCCTGTTGCAAGATTTGTCCTGTTGCAAAATTTGTCCTGTTGCAAAATCTGTCCTGTTGTAAGATCTGTCCTGTTGCAAGATCTGCCCTGTTGCAGGGTCTGCCCTGTTGCAAGATCTGTCCTGCTGCAGGGTCTGTCCCGTTGCAAGATTTGTCCTGTTGCAACAGTTGTCCTGTTGCAGAAAGTCTGTCCTGTTGCAAGCCAACAGCGCTGACTGCCTCGCGAACGCGCCGTACAAAGCGCCGCGCAAAACAAATGATAGAAAGCGGGCAGATTTTCCGGTTGCAAGATCTGTCCTGTTGCAAGATTTGTCTTGTTGCAAAATCTGTCCTGTTGCAAAGGTCTGTCCTGTTGCGAGCCAACGGCGCTGGTCGCCTCGCGCGACGATCCTGTTGTAACGTCTGTACCGTTGCAGCGTCCTGTTGCAGAAAGTCTGTCCTGTTGCAAGCTAATGGCGCTGACTGCCTCGCGAACGCGCCGTACAAAGCGGCGCGCAAAACAAATGCTAGAGAGCGGGCCGATTGTCCTGTTGCAAGCGAAGTAGTCGCTGAAGCGGCTAGAATAATTGCCTGCGCGAGCATTGTCGTAATGTTCGGCTCTGTTGCAATTGCACATTGCAAGGTTCTCTGCTGTACCGCGCACTGCCGCACTGTTCGCGTTTGCAAGGCTCTGCTACCGTGCATTGCCGTACTGTTCAGGCAAAGCCTGCGTTGAAGGCAGGCAGCAACAGGCGACGCTGGCCGTGCAGGGATTGATTTTCTGAGGTCGATCGATCGAAGCGAGCGAGCTTCTCTGCGGGACGCCGCTGGCGTCCTGCTGGCTTCCTAGCGCGCGCGTGCTGAAGCGTCGCGTGGCGAAGTGCTAGCGAGGCAGGCGTACTCAGACAGACGGACAGACAGACAAAAGGCCTAGCTGGCATAGTAATGTAGATTAAAATGAAAAAAAATCCAAAAATCGACAGTTTCGTCTAATGGCCAAAACAGCTGCTTGTTGATGAATGTGTACGCGGAATTAGACGTGCCGTACGCGAAAAGGAATTCGCTATGACGAACAACTGCGCCAAACTTTTGGCAAGTTTTTTTGTTCGATGTGACGTTTTCACACAGATAGGAAACATCAGATAAACGGCGTCGTAGCATGCCGATAACATATAGCGAACGCGGCGATATCACTGAGCTTCAGATCAGCTGTACAGACAACCGTATCGTGGGGACAGCTGCACTTGGTTTGTGGTACACGTTCTCAAGGCACCTTCTCCAGATACGGCCAACGATGTGTACAAAGTTCACTATACTGTTCGCCAAAATTTGACAGACACAAAGTATAGGTTGAACTTTTTACACACACAGCTTGTTGCTCTGGGCGTACTACCGCACAAAATCTGTCATCTGGGAGGGGGGGGGGGGCGAATGAGAGGGGTGGGGGGGGGGGGGGGGGAAGCAGTTTGGCCGAATTGGGGGGGGGGGAGGGCAGACGCATAACCACCCCCCCCCCCCCCCTCTCTGGATTCTCTACTGCCGCGCATGACAGATAACGCACGGTAAGATCTTCCAATTGTTGAAGACGACGTCGAGGCGCCCGGTTTGAACTGGGGTCAAATCGAGGTAGACCTTGACCGTGTAGGCGAACCTATGCGAATGATCCGTATTGCGTTTACACAGTATCTGTCACAGTCAAGGCGACGATAGGCTTCTAAAGCCGAAGCCTAAGCCTAAGCCTAAGCCTAAGCCAAAGCCTAAGCCTAGCGTCTATGCCTGAGCGCAAGCCTGAGACTAAAGGCTGGTCTTTAGATTGTAGAACTCTGTAGAACGCCGTATCCCTGGCGAAGCGCACGACGTTTTTTGCAGCGGTTCAAAACTCGCGCGTAGCAGTATCCGTGCGCGTCCTGGCCGCCTTGAAAGACAAGGCAGAGTGCCTTGGGACAGACTTTATGATACACTCATTCACTGAACGCTGTCATTCAAGTGAGGCCAAATTATGGCTGGCCGCAATGTAGCATTGGCTTTGACCGATCTGCGATTGTGATGCGATTGTGATTTGACCGATGCGAGTGTGTTGTGATGCGAGGTGTGCAGGATGCGACGCGATGCGTTAGCAAATCGGAAATTTTAGTAACTTTTGCGTGCGTTAACTTGGATGAACGCTACATGCACCCAATGGCACAGAAACTATTCCATTACATGTGTTACAAATTGGCTTGATTTCACGGCAAACTCCACAAGTTGCAGGGGGTCAGAATTGAGTCCCAAATTTTGTTCCGGATGGTTCCGGAACTCGGAAGTTGGCCAGAAAGCGCAATTGCGGGGGCTGTCCAGCCCAGCACAGGCGCCACCACTCGACAAGGGAAGCTTCCGCGGCGGCACTTTCTGGCCAACTTCGACGAACTTTAATATTGGCGTTATTTAAGCTACAGAGTCGATCTTAGCGGCATATGAAAGCTCATTTTATTTTGCATTTAATGGTGTAAGTCGCATGAAAATGTGTCGCCTATTGCAAGTGTAATAGACTTTCCAGTGGGCCGCCATCCGGAAATTTGGTACCCCAATTTTGACCCCCTGCAACTTGTGGAGCTTGCCGTGAAATCAAGTCACTTTGTACTACATGTAATGGTATAGTTTTGTGTCCATTGTGCGCAAGTTGTGTTCGCCTACGTTGACCCATGCAAAAGTTATAAAGATTTTTGATTTCCTGGATTTAAGTAAATCTCACTCACTCGACTTTCCGGCAGTCGTCCGGTTTGGTGCAGGCGATGTCGAAACTGCCAATCCACTCAAAGGTGGCGAGAACGCGCTTCGAACTACGACTCTTTGAGATTAGGCCCCCTATTGTTAGCTGCTGCTCGGCAGTTATGGTGGCGTCGCCGTCTGGGTCACGATCGAGAAATTGCACCGACAACACATTCTTCTCCGCGATTTCATCGATAATTTGCTCTCGCTGAATTCGAATTTGAAATTTTGAATTTTTGCTTTGGCAGGCCCTCCCTCCATCCTTGGGCTTGTTAAAGCAATAAAGTAGTTCTATAATGCATACGCATGCGTGTTGCACAGCACATAAGGTAGTGTGTACCTACACTATTTCAACAAGGGGGGGGGGGGTGGCTTATTTTGTCAACCGTCCTCTAGGGGGGGTGGAGTGCCTACTTAGGGGGGGGGGGGCTTATTCGAAAGACGGGGACTTGCTCGAGTATTACGGATTATTACCATAGTATTATTACCATTACCATAGTGTTATTAAAGTATTTTGTTGTATTGAACATTCACACTTCTTCGTACCTACCTGCTCGGCTCTGGAGTTTTCTCCAGGATCTCTTGGTTGAAGAGGCAAAACGAGCGCCGGCATCCGATCCCCTTCCTTCTTGTCATCGCCCAGGTCTACCCTTGCTTTGGCGGGAAATAGATAGCCTGCGAGTATATAGATAGGCACAGTGCATAGGTTGGTACACAACTTACTCTACACATTTTAGATTCTAATTGCTCGCGCCAGTCAGCCACTTTTCTACGGGCACAGCTTTACTGCAGCAACCGCGTCAAGAAATTCGCTGCCTAGCGCGAGTGATTTAAATGCAAAGTTTGTAAGTTATAATCCGAGGGCACCACGTAGGTACAATACACACATGCAACTTGTGCGACGGGAAATCATTCATCAGACCAGTTTTAAGCACGCCTGACCTTCTCTAAGTCGCCCGATTACGGAGACGTCGCAGTCGGCTGCTGGATTGCGAAAATAGGGAAGGTCGTCACAATTGGTCGTTTCGTGTCTTTCCGAGCTAAAATAGTGTTAGTGCCAACTACGTTACGTAAAACGTTAGTAAACGTATAGCATAGTAAAATAACAAGCTGTTTTAAAAAAGTTGAGTTGTTTTATTAATAGAGAGTGGTTTGTGAGTGTTCTAGAGTGGAAGACTGATAGAGTGGTAAGTTTTGTGAAGTGGTTAGAAGCCTTTCCGATATGATGCGCGTTTGCCCAGCGTCCACTGTTCATGCGCTACTTGTGGCACACCCCTTTCTGAGGGGTTGTTGCAAGACAACATTGGAATCGCCCGGGATTAATTTTTTTAGCAAGTCGGACGCCTTTTCGAGCGGTTGTTGCTATGCAACATTGGGATCGCCCGGGATTAGTTTTTTAGCAAGACGCACTCATTTTCGAGCAGTTGTTGCAAGGCAACATTGGAATCGCCCGGGATTAATTTTTTTGAGGAAAAGAAAGTTGTTATGAAACAGATGACTAAGGAAGACAACCTATGGCGGTGTAACTCAAAAGTATTACAGACACGAAACTGTATGCAGCTGTGCTATCTATACGCTACACTGCGTTAGTTTCGTGAGTTGAAAACGTTATTCTGTAGTGTTACTTTGCCTTGAAAATGTTATTTTGTAGTTTTACTTTGCCATGGCACTCCGCTGATTTGAAGACGCGATTTTTAAGAAGAGCTCACGAATACCGTCAAGACAAATTTCAAGAACGGCGGCAGTGTACTAATCACGTAAGCATCACTGATTAATCGAAGAGGAAAGACACGCTCAAAGCTACTAAGAAAACATGTCTTAAGCATTTGAACAGTTGTGACAGGCGATCACACATGTAGAGAAGTTGGCGCTGTAGACAAGTCGGCACAAATAGTATGTACGAGTCACGATCAGCAAGAGTTAGAGACAACAGTAATAACAGGATATTCAAGCCAAGCAGTAGAAACTTGATCGTGACTTCAGCAAGCTGAAATGTTTAAGGTAGTCTCAATTCTGTAGTAATTAAAATTAATAAGTTACCTATGCTTTAAGATAGCAAATGAAAGAAAGCAAAAATCTTACTTACATTCAAACAACAGCTGGCAGGCAAATTGGGCAGCAGTCTGGTATGCTTCTTGCGTAGACTGATGACGTATCTTCACTGGATTGGAATAGTCCATTTATTGATAATGTAGTGGCTTATGACCAGTGGCAACCAGCTGCAATGGAGCATGTTGTGAATAATGAAGAAATTATTAAGAAATATGGGTATTTGTAGATTCACCTGAAGGCAGTGAGCAAAGTGCTGTCCAACTGACAGCAGCAATGACAGAGGCTCTGATAACTGCAGCCCGCGCTCTGACAGTTGGCCCTGAAACAACATTATTGCGTTGATTAATCAAGACAACACAATAAATGTGCAAAAGCTCACCAACCAATTTAATGGGATTT
>JASAMZ010000474.1:0-14206 GCA_030248115.1 Linhomoeus sp. GSCO2_2 | reverse complement strand
TCGGATTCTATAACGGCGGATTACACAGACTACGCGGGTACAATTCCATCCGTACAGAGGTAAAGACGCAACACGCAACACACGTTGCGCGCAAAGGGATATTCTGCGTTATAACGCACAGAATTTGGCCAATTTTCCTGCCAGATCTCGTAGGCGCCCGTACTATAATAGGACGGTCCCCTCGCGTAATGGTACTCGATGGTTTTAATCATTAAATAACTGATAAATGATGACGAATGGTCGTATTTTTACTCGCCTTTGCAAGAGATTCCTAGCTTTTACCAGGTTATCAAGGCTAATTATTGGCAGAGTGCCAAGATTTCTGGGTCACAGCTATGTTTAACGAGCGTAAATCTGACCAATCACAGAGCCCCGAGCCAGTCAACCGACCAATCAGCGCTGCGTAGAAGACGCTAGAGGTCAAATGACCATGCGAAAATGCTATTTTCGGTCAGCAAAGCATGGTTACTGTCCTTTGGAGCATCAGATCCCCCTCTTAGATTGGTAAAAGCACCCATTGCGCAAAAGACCTCGTCGTCAAGCGGCATTTTTACGGCGAATTTCTGAAAAGTGAGCTCGAATGAGTGATTTTAAGTAATTTAATTTAGCTTATATATGGATTTTGATGGGGAATGCGTAAAATACGACTTCCGTGCGGGACCCTGCGATATTTGAATTCGGCGGGCTACCGTAATTCATCGTTCTTGTCGCGATATTTGAATTCGGCAGGCTACCGTAATTCATCGTTCTTGTCGCGATATTTGAATTCGGCAGGCTACCGTAATTCATCGTTCTTGTCGCGATATTTGAATTCGGCGGGCTACCGTAATTCATCGTTCTTGTCGCGATATTTGAATTCGGCGGGCTACCGTAATTCGGCCATACCTACGGACAAGGCCGAATCGGGGGTTCCAGTATACTTTACACGCTAAAACGGCCATACCTACGCAATCGGAGGGGGGAGAGGGGGGCGCGAAGTACGGGGAAACTCGCCTATACTTTACACGTTAATCGGCCATAGGTACTATCGTCGAGTTTGGACCGGCCATCCCTACGGACCCCCTTTTACGTGTTTCTCCCTTGTCCTGGGTACAAGGTCGAGCGTTTGAGTTGCTTGAAGGCTCACTGTAGCATTGCGAGCGCTTGAGTGCTTGAGCTTGGCTGTCCTGGGAACAGTCGCTTTCTTCTTGAAAGAGGGGAGAGAAGGAGGTGACAAGCACGAGCTGAGGAGTGAGAAGCGATCTTAGTGCACGATTGACGCTTGGATAGTGCTAAGGCGATGAGCGATAGGCGGAGTTCTGGAAGCTCGTCGCTTTGACTATTGAGAGTACATAGTCGTCGTGTGCTTGTCTAATACTTTCTCGTGTGGGGTTTAAGGTATCGTCAGCTGGTCGTTCGTTCGTCCAGTTCGTTCAAGGTCGATCAAGACATCTGGTCGGTCAAGTTCGCCCAGTTCTACGCGCTCGAGGAAATCAGTGATCGTGATTTCTGATCTTAAGTTCTAAGCAGTGGCGACATGGCCTTTTCGTTGAAAGGGGCATGTAAGCATGGCACCATTAGGGATGCCATGCATAGCTTACATAGTTCGTGTCTGTATAAGTAGTCCGTCGTTTATTGTATGGTTAGCTCAGTGGCTTATAGTCAACGAAGGACTTATTGCTACGTAGCGCCTGCTTGTGAGGCCTCGAGTCGTGTTCTGGTGCTTCAAGTCAAGTCACTAGACAACCTTACGCTCTCAAGAGGTGTTTCAACAGGTATCGCATACCCCGGGCTGGGCTGTCAACTTAGCCTCCTACAATGCACTAACCAGAGAGTAGTGGGTGGAAACTGGTACTGAAGCGGATTACGGGCGGTTGGGGCAGAAGATACACACTGGCCAGCGAATGATGAACAGGATAAGATCCGCCTACCCATCTAGGCGTTATGCCAAGAGCGCGACAAACTTGGTATATGACAGGCTACTCTGTGATGTGGATGTGATGTGGGCGTGTGACTCAATCACTCACGCCTATACACTGCAAGCCAAAGAGCACCTGTGCTGGTAGAGCAGGTTGCTAAGAATGGTGGCGGCGACCTTGGGAGACATCGGCCGGTTCTCGCCCAGCTCGTACAGACTCTTGCGATGGTCGAACTCGTCGGAGCTGCAATAGTTGTGATGGAACACTGTTCAGTTATGGTACGCACACACACACACGCACGCACAACGTGTGCGTCACATGCTGCGGGAAGTCGAAGATCAGACCACCGCATTAGATTCTACACAAATCTCACAACACAGAACAGAGACAGGCGGCAATTGAGTAAATCAAAATAAATAATTGTGTAAAACAACAACACTTTGGGTCACTCACACACTCTTCCTGTCGGCCTTGAAGCCGCCCATCCCGATGTACAGCCTCTCTCCCACTTTCTTGAACTTGGGGTCGGCAAACCCGACCGTCGAGAAAGACTCGCCGCTCCTGAAATGAGACAAAAATATAGCAAAAAATCGACTGAATTTGACGAATTTCGCACCTCAAATCCGAGCCGATCGTCACGCAGTCCTTGCCGGCCATCGCGATGACAGTGCCGCCGTTGTACTTGAAGATGTCCATCTTTGCGAAGGTGCCTTCGCTCGTTCCACTTCCAAAATTTCGGAATTTCGAAATTCAAAACTTCCAAAATCCGTTCTCTTCTCTTTCTCACTTGAAACCAAACTTATCGTAGTTCAACTCGGAATGACAATGCAATTCTTCGTCGTCGTTCACAATGTACACGAACGACGCAGGGAAAAATTTAAAAGTCGTTTCGAACGGAAAGGAAATTTGCAACTGGGGATTACGGTAACGGAAAGATCTAAGAATTTCCTGTACATACGCGCTGACATTGCTGGGAAGTTGAGATTTTTCGAACGCCATCCAGATGAACGGTTTCTTCCTCGGACAGTGAACCGAGCGATCGCATATTTGGAGGCACAGTTTTTGGCACTCCGCTTTGCAAACGCAGGAGTGCTATAGGGGGGCGTCGGATTGAGAATCACCCCTCCAGGCCGCGCAATATTGAACATTCTGGAGGATTGCGCCGTTGGGATGCGACATCAACAGGCTCGGAAGCACCGAGAACGCAGTTCGCGAAAGTGTTTCATGGTGTCTACAAGTGTGGCTCAAGAGTGGATCGTTTAGTGGTCAGTGAAGCTGGTCGTCTTCTATCAGTAATGACCGTAAGTCAGTCCTCTGTTGCGGCGCTTTGCTCCGAGCACGAGAGCGACTTCGGCACCGATCCGATCGACAGCGGAATCGGTAGTAGGAGACAGGAGAGGGGTTGGTTTCGGATCACTTGCTGAAAGAGCGGTCGATCCCCAGCACCCTCTTCTTTGCCGCCTGCTCCAGTGCATTCGCCCAATCAGTAGTGCGCGCGGTCCTGCCCGCCGCGGCGCAACATCGCATCGCGCTCGCCTACTCAATCGATCTTGTTTCGGTTGCCTTCAAAAATACATGTACCTGCCTACCACGTCCTATCTTTTGCAGTGTCTGAGAGTTTAGTATGTACAGTACAGTACATTCATGTACAGTGTGTAATCAACATAGCGTACAGTACGTCAGGGTGAAATGAAAGCATGAACGGGCCTGGTCACGCACGTTCAGCCGTTGATCTACATACATACATGTGTAAAGGTCGAATATCTACCTAAAGTACTGAGAGAGCAAGCAGACCGCGAAAATGCTTTGTGATTTCTACATACCATGTAAATCGCTCAAGAATAGTGTCTGCAATGTAGAGCTTCAGCGTCCTCTCTCAGCAATCGTTGTCAACTGAGTCGCTGCGCTGTCCTCCGAACGCGAAGACTTCTTCGACGCTCTTGCGTCTCCCGCCGAACCTTTCCTCATACTCGTGAATATGCAGCGCTTGTACCGCGTCAGCCACGAAAAGAAGGCTGCTCGCAGTTTGGAGTCCTGAGCTAGGGCCAGAATGGGTTCCACGGTGGCGCGTAGCATCCAGGCGAGCTCTGCACCAATAGAGAGAGGGATCAGCAGCAGGAGACAGGAAAGGGGTCGGATCACTTGCTGGCAGTCGATCTCCAGCACCCCCTTCTTCGTCGCCTCCTCCAGGGCGCTAGTCCAGTAGTGGAGGAGGCGGGAAGCTCTGGTGAGGAAGAGCAGCTGCATTCCAGAGGCTGCCAGAATGGGACAGGACAGTAACGCCGTCCAGCCGACGCTCCAGAGCAGGCGGCGCACCGTGCGCGACGTCTTGCGCTGAAGCTCCCTGGCCGTGGCAGTGTCAGTGCCTGAGAATACACTGGACTGAGAAGCTATGTGCCACAGGAAGTGGATCACGCTTGAGTACTGCTGTGTTTCAATCGAATAAAGAAGGAGAATGACAAGGACTGACGGAGCACTTACATACGTACATTCAAAGACTCGCAACTGGGTATAGCGGGAAGAAATTGCGCTCTATTAATTGGCTCGGAATACGTCACACGTATGCATTCTGCAAAGCTGTTTCATTTGCTCCATAGATAAGGAAGAGTAATATTGGTAAGTACTATCGACTACAGGTTCTTGTTCTGCTATACAACGAATTATTCGACGCGGTTTGTTGCATTTGACACCTTATGTACAGTCTGTTAGAACTGCAGCATTACCCACTCAGTGTGCGTCTCTTCTGCCGGAGGGCCATGCCAATCAAGGCGATGTGGCAGAGGAGTATGAAGGCAAAGAGGAAGGCGCAGAGGCCCAGCAGAACAGCGGTCAGCGTCCCATCGGCGTAGAAGGAGTTGATGAGCGTCAGCGGGGTGGGCAGAGCCTCGGGGAGGAAGACGGGCTCGCTATTGGAAGCTCCGATCAGTCCGGCGGCTACCGCCAACGCTGACAGCACTCCGATTAGGACTAGAACCCGCCCAGATGAGGAGAAGTGCACTCTGTAGAGTAGGGGGTCGGCCACGGCAGCGTACATGAGCAGTGAGAGGGCCAGACGACTACCGAAGACGACGACGAAGTTGCTGAGAAGCAGAAGGTTGAACAGACGGTGGTAGGGCACCGTCTCCGAGTAGAACCGGCCAACGACCGCTGCGAAATCCCGCTCCAGTCTGCCCGGGCCTGTGAAAGAGCAACATATTTGACAGAGGGCTCATAGAGTTATTTGAGAAGATGTTTAGCACCTAACGAAGAAAAGTGAAGCTTACTCAACGGAATATGTAGTTTGTTGTGAAACGTTTATCAAGGTCGACCTCGCGATTCGATCCGTAAACATTTGTGATGACAGAACGCACTTAGTGAAAATAGAAAGAAATCATTCCAGTTACATCCGACGTAGTGATAAACAATAGTCAGACCAAGGTGCTAATCCGGTAACTGAAACGCTAACACATCTAATCGCTTGCAGTTGAAGTACAGGGTGTCCCAGTAGAGGCGGACCATTGCCAACGGCTATAACTCATGCGTGCCTGCGAATTTTGCTGTCGGACATGGCTCGTTTGAAAGACAACTCCTTGGGCTTTTCAACGATACCAAGCACGGCACAATCGGTTGCAAGAGCCGCTCGATGTGGCCACTTGAGTTTTCTGCGCATTTTCATTCTACATATTGTGTTCTATCGTGTATCGCTATTTATATTTTATCGTGTTTTCCCAAGCGTCCGTTTGTTCATATCGCAATAGACTGAAAAGTAGAGCGTTGTTAACTTGATAGAATTGATTATTCTAGAAAAGAACAACACACAATCATTTTGCACCAGAGCTTGGAAACAACGCGGCATCGTTCGGCCAAATTGGCAGCTACTCGTCTTGGAAGCTGCGCCGAAAACTCAAGTGGTCATATCGAGCGGCTCTTGCAACCGATTGTGCCGCGCTTGGTATCGTTGAAAAGCCCAAGGAGTTGTCTTTCAAACGAGCCATGTCCGATAGCAAAATTCGCAGGCGCGCATGAGTTATAGCCGTTGGCGATGGTCCGCCTTTGCTGGGACACCCTGTATGTATTAGTGCAAGAGTGTCTGCTCCTACCCTCTGCAGCCCTCTGTGAGTCCCTCTCCCTGGCCAGTTCCCTCAGCACCTCCTCAGGTGAGACGTGGCCCTTGACGTTGCAGTGGACGAAGAGAAGCGCCGTCAGTCCCCCCAACATCAATGTATCAGAGAGTGACCTCTGAGCCAGCAGAACATATCGATTGTTCAGTGGTCTGCCGCCGCGACACCACAGCATAGGAAGCAGCAGAGCCAGGAAGAGCGCATTGACGAGGACGCCGACGGAGCCGAGCGCTTCTACCGAATATCCGGCGGCGACGGCGGTGTCCCGACGAAAGAAGACCTTCTCCAGCAGGCGGTCGTACACACTGCCCTTGTTGCAGTTCTTCATGCTGACTGCAGAGGTCCAGTTGTTGGACACCAGGTAGCCGTAGAAGCTGGCGCTCGCTTGGGAGGAAGCCATCTTGTTCTGTCTGCTTCCACTCTCGACGGCAATGACGCCGCAAACGAACCAAGTGAAATCCTCTCTTTCTCTCTCGAATGAAGAACCCGAACAATTCGACGTCGCCGCCAAGAGGGTCGTTCGTTTCTTCGTGTTTGCGAAAAAGCTAATCGCCAGGACTAGACAATATGCTGCTGCCCGCCGCAGCGGTCGCGCAGATTCAAAGCGGCCGCCGCCGACCGTCGCGCGCCTACGCGATCGACCTCGTTTCGGTAGAGGCGAACGAAAGTACCGTGTTGGCACTCGGAGTGTGTTCAACAAAGTTCGGTAGCCGCCCGCGAAGCGTAGGCGCAAATCGGCCACAAAACAACACTCGAATTCCAGTGCACCCACGTCTGACATTGTATACTAAGTTACCGTTAATAGCTAGAGAGAGAGCGATGACTAATGTTGGCCACATTACTTTCTCAAGTGCTTGCGGCGATTTTAGAGGTGGGGAGGGCTCGAATTGCTAACAGTACCACGTTAGATGTTACGTAGCCCTCTGCTATCTGACACCTCTGAAGAGACGACCGATTGGCGGCTGATCAGGATATCAGACAGCGACCTCTGAGCCAGCAGAACATAGCGATTGTTCGTCGGTCTGCCGGAGACAGACTTTGTGGCGGTTAGTACATAGGTAGGTTGATACAGAAGTACGACGCATGTGAATGTTGCATCCACTTTCCGCAATCCAACCAGACTGCGCAATCTGGAGGGGTACCCTCCAAGTAACGCAATATGGAGCGTTCTGGAGGGCGTCCTCTCCAGACTGAGCAATTCTTATGGCCGAGGGGGCACAAGAGGCCTGACCAAAAGATGAAGTAATACGGGAGAGTGCTCATCATACATACTTACAGCTTGCACTAAAACTCTGTCGGCGTCGCGCCTGGCGTCGCGCCTGGCTGGACTTAACTGAAGCTTAGTGCGACCAATGACTTCCGCGCGCCCCGAAGTCGCTCTTCGACCGGCCAGACTGCGACGCCGACTCAGAGATACATACTTGTGATCCGTCTCTGGGCGCAGGGCGAGCCTAAGCACAGCCTGATGTGGAGGAACAACTTCCTGGCATAAGAACTAAACGTAAAAGCAAGAGAATTCAACGTTCTAGCAGCTGACTGTGCGTTTCGGATTATATTGCACATTCTGGAGGATTGCGCCGTCCGGTGCCGAACAGACAAAGTCGGACACATCAAGTACTGAGAGAGTAGTTCGCGAAAATGTTTCATGCTGTCAACAAGAGTCGCTCAAAGGGCATCTGTTCGGTACAGTGATCTTTGAGGGTTTCACATAGCCAAGACCGTCAAAGTTCTGCTCTGAGCGTTTCTCCGAGCGGGAGGAGAGGCCGACCTCGGCTCCGATCGACAACGGATTCGGCAGTGGGGAACAGGAGCGGGGTTGTATCGCTTGGTGGTGGCAGGGCAGTCGATCTCCAAGCACGCTGTCCTTCCCTGCCGTCTGCTCCAGTGCATTCGCCCAGTACTCAGTAGTGCGCGAGGTCCCTGCCCGCCGCGGCTGTCGCTAACACCCAGCCCAGATTCAAAGCAGCCGTCGCATCGTAATCGCATCGCGTCCGCCAATTCAATCGATCTTGTTTTGGCTGCCTTCAAGAATACATGCACCTGACCTACCCACGACGTCCTGTCCTTTGCAGTGTCTGAGAGTTCGGGTATACATAGGTACAGTACAGTCATGTACAGGCATGTACAGATGTACTGTAGGTAGCAAAACGCACGTCAGGGTGAAATGAAAGCATGAGCGAACCTGTCACGTCACTTTCAGTCGTTGATGCTAAGCAAGGTCGAATATCCAAAGTGCTGGGAGAGCTTGCCGATCCCAACAAGCTCCGGTATTAAAAAGTTGAGTTTGTATTCTGACTGACTTTGTAAAGAGTTGCGTTCTTTCTGCAGAGAGTGCGAGAGTTCATCGCCCGCACGCTCCGCTTCATGAGCTCCCCTTCGCAAGAGGGTATTGCATAGCAATATTGATTTCGCCCGCAATTTGGCTTTTAGAGCATAAACATCCCTCTTTCAAGCAACGATTTAAAAAAAGTGACAAAAAGTTGTAAAAGTTTTGGCAAATATTTGACAGAGCACAAAAGAGCACAGTACGAGCAATCAAACCGTGTTAAACGTCAAAATGTCGAGAATGGCGTTTTCCGCAGTGCGTCTTTGCGTAATTGAAAAACTTTTGCAGCCGCATGAAAGAACGCGTCGAGAGCTTTCACCTGGCGTGTCGATTGCCGCACTACGACGTAAGACGAGCGAGCTAGAGCCGTTTTGTGTTTCGCCCATCGGGTTACTGTAGCGCGCACAATTCAAACATTTGAATTTCGACCGGTGGGAGAACAAATGATCAGTAAGTCGAGAGCTATCCAATCCACTCGTGATCGTCTCTCTACGACGCAAGGTGAGCGAGTTAGAGCGATTTCAGTGTCACAATATCGAGAATGGCGCTTTCTCTTGTGCTTGTTTGCGTAATTGAAAAACGTTTTGAGCCACGTGAAAGCGTACGTCGAGAGCTTTCACATGACGTGTCGATTGCCACTCTGCGACGTAATACGAGCGAGTTTGAGCCGTTTTGCGTTTTGGACCTTTGGGTTACTGTATCTCGCGAAATTCAAATTTTTGAGTCTCGACACCGGTTATGTTATGACTAATGATCAGTGAGTCGAGACCTATCCGTAGAGCCTGAGATCGTCTCTCTACGACTTTCCAACGAGCAATACATTTGTTTGTTGTTCTTCGTTCGAGTTGCGTATTGCTAGAATGTGTGCAGGGTGTGGAGTATGACAAACGTTGGCGCGAAACAACAATTGGGGTGGGCCGCCAGCGATAAAAGGGGAGGGGTGGGAGGGGTTGTGGACCCCCCCCCCGCCTCCCCCAATGCAAACAATTTCTCGCCTGCGGCGCTATTTTGAGCGATTTTTTCGCTCGGCCTAAGCCGAGCGAAAAGTTACTATAGAGAGCTCGGCGTGCGTGCGTGCGTACGTTCGTACGTACGTTCGTACATACGTACGTCACGCTCGCTTCGGGCTTACTAACTCGCTCGTCTGACATCGTAGGAAGGACTTTGAGACATCGTCGGGTAGCCTGCGGACTCCTCTAACCACCTGAGTAGTAGAAGCCAAAAATAAGTTTTTCAAACTCGCGCGCTACAGTATCCCAAAGTGGGGTCCATTTTACAACAAAAAGTTGATCGAACCTAGTCAAATCGCATATCAAAATGAAGCGCTCGAGCTCCTGAGCACGAATCCGACAACAAAAAGTTTCAAAAGTTTAAACGTAGAGCTACAGTAACCAAAACGCGTCGAAAACTGGAAACGACACGCTTGCTTCGGGCTTAATAACTCGCTTGTCTGACGTCGCTGGGTTGAGTTCGACACATCGACGGGTAGAGATCGGACTGCTCTCGCTATCTGAGTGTTCAAAACTGAAATAGAGCTTTCAAACTCGCGCGCTACAGTATACCAAAGTGGGGTCCATTTTTAAGACAAAAGTTGACCGAAGCTAGTCAAATCGCATATCAAAGTGAAGCGCTCGAGCTCTTGAGCACGAATCCGACAACAAAAAGTTTCAAAAGTTTACACCGAGAGCTACAGTAACTAAAGCGCGTCGAAAACTGGAAACGACACGCTTGCTTCGGGCTTAATAACTCGCTTGTCTGACGTCGCTGGGTTGAGTTCGACACATCGACGGGTAGCCCTCGGACTACTCACGTGAACTGTGACGTCGAAATACTAACAAGTCTTAAAAATTGCGCGCTACCGTATCCCGAAGTAATGTCCGCGAAAAGTCAAAACTTCATCGAACCTAGTCGAATCGCATATCAAAATGAAGCGCTCGACCTCCTGAGCAAGAATCCGACAACAAAAAGTTTCAAAGGGTAGATAAGAAGGGCTACAGTAACCAAAACGCGATGAAAACTGCAGATTTTGGTTTGTTATATCTTGGCACTCGTGCGTTGCAGAGCGGCGGTCTTGATATCGCTGAAGAGCTCACTGTGAAAGCCAACATCAAATCATGCTCACAATTAACCTGTAGTTTTGCGCTAGATTCCAGTGTCTTTTTTTAAATATAAGTTTGAAAAGATGATTTTCTTGGTGTAAAGAATTAAACCCGAGCAGCGATACGTTCTGGCGTTGTTCTTGGTCAGTTTACGTATTGCTCAACTCAACAGTAGTACACGTCCACGTTTTTCAGCTTCCCATCTTCGTTCTCTGAAAAGTTACCACTTCGATTCTTGAAAATCGCCCCCCACTGAAGAGACTGCGCTGCCAAACGAAGGCTAGTAGCGTCAGTAAGAAGAGGCCCTGGCGACTGCTGATTGGTTGGTCGGTAGAATTTGGCCAATGGGTAAGAACCACGGGCTACGACGACTTGTGACCATGCCCCTGCTACAGTAGATCAGCTAGTGAGAGGAACTGCTGCGTGAAATGGTTACGTTCCCGGCTTCAAATACTTGACCAACAGTACACGCCATGTTTCAGGAGCGTCTTCCAGGAAGTGCAACAGATGCATTACGTAGAGATGGACCGACCGGGCCGCGCGCAGCTACCGTAATTCTTTAGTATACGGCGATCATAGCCCACTGAGCGCTTCTCTACAGTGCCCCATCTTCATAACAGCGCTAACCTTCAAGTTGCACGGTTTTGACGAATCAGCACAAAATTTGCTTGCGCTGAAATTCTGGCTCTGCACCGCAGCTATCATTGTCAGTTGGCACTTCAGTTATTTCAAAACAATCAAAGTAAATGCATCTGCGACTGTTACTACGCCTGTTCGGATTGTATCCGTTAACATTGTGCGCGTTTCAGTTTAGCACCGGAATGATTCAGGATTTAGGCTTAAACGGTGGCAGTGGCACCGGTAAAGCTTCACTAAACGACGCAGTTTTACAATGGTTTACTTCAAAGCAACCTTCTTTCAAGGCTAGAAGTGTGTCGAAACGGGTCTTTGGAGAGTAAATGGTGTTTTGCAGATTGATAGTCACGAGCCAAATGCAGAAAGTTACCACGATGCGCCGCCAAGACCAGATACCGCAAATATTTGAGATGCCATATTGTCCGTCATACTAGTTCACCCTTCGCCAGATGTTTTCAAAACATAACCCAGATTTTTTTGGCAAAAATGTAATTCGCTTTCTTTGGGTAGTGGATTCTGTGTAGAGTTTCTATCCTGTTCTACTAATCCCGCGCCTGTGTTTGTGTATCCTGCTTCGTACGCTGTAGTTCAATGGCCAGCGATTCCACCGGCGGCGCTGTAGAAGTTGTCGAAGGCCACCGGGCCGGCGCCGACGTCGCACCGTCTTCTCCACTGCAAGCGGCGCTGTCCGACGGCCAGCAGTCCAACAGTTGCACTTCCCCATCGTCGTCGCCACAGTCGTCGCCGTCCTCGCCTTCCGAAGCGGAGAAGTCGCCTGCGAAGGAGAGACTCGACCGCCGGTTGGGTGCTGCCGGGGCTCGGCTGCATGGAGAAGAGCAAGAGCGCGACGGCGTCGAAGGCGCAGCAGCAGTTGAGCCGAATCGGAGCGGCGGCGACACGCCTCCCTCGAATGGAAGCGAGCCGCTCGGTCAGCTTTCTTTTCTTCCCTTTACTTGGTGAAGCGATCTTCATCTTACTAGTCAATGGTCCACCCTTTTGCAGGCTGGGGAGGCGCAGAACGAGATTCCCCGTGATGGGCTAGGGCGAGTTGCCGTCGACGCCGCCGCTGCCGGCCAGCGGAGTGCAGCTTCGGCATCAGCAGCGGGACGGCCGCCTCCTCCGTGCTGACCGCGCGCCTCTGGAACGACCACCGCTCCGTCGGCCCACGAAGTCGGTCGCCGCCTGCCTGTGTTGCGGACTAATTCATAGCAGAAACCGCATTTGCAGGAACCGTTTCTGCCGACGCCGGTGGCGACGGCGCAGCAGCAGCAGGAGGAGCCTCTGTCGGCGGACTCGAGGTCGTCGCAGTCGCCGGCGAAGCGGTGGGGCGGTCGCCAGACTCGGGTCAAATACACCAGCGACGTTTCCGCCCAGATGGGATTGTTCAACGCTCCGGTGGGTACTGAGTACTGTAGCTGGAACGGAGTTTGACCTGCTTCTAATGATTGAGGGACTTGATCGCTTGACGCTTGTTCACTCACTGTAGAAATCGGAATTCCTCCATTCCGTATAGAATTCCATTCCATATCGAATGACAATTAAACGGGTGTAAAGTTTCTGATAAGGAACTTTGGCCTTTTCTTGACCGGACTGACGGAGTCACAGTGTGATTCAGTTTAGTCCCTGTTCTTATTGTCTTCGTTTTTCAGTCCTGTAACCCCACGTAGGTGACACACTCCAAGGTGACACACTTTTGGTGACACATCCCTAATATCGGTAAAATCGTGCCCCACACCGTTAAGCTTTATGATTTATTACAGTAATCTGACTGTACCTATTTTTGTAAAATTTTTCCTTCCTTTACAGTTCTTTCTCAGTGTGGGGTTTTTGCTTGCCTGATGGTTCATACATCTCTTTCACATCGTTTGTGTTCCTCCATTACTCACTTCTACTTTGAGCCCATGAGGTTCTCTGTGAAGGCACCCCAATCTTTCCAGGCTCATCCAGACTTGACCTTCACCTATCGCGCACAGTGTTACAACTGTCTTGTTTCTTCTTCTCTTGATTATCACTAAGTACACTGAGGTGCAACTGGTTCAACTTTCTTTTCTCTGTGATAATTTCAGTGTTTGTAATTTCAGTGCCGGCTACATTCAGACAATGGAGGTTATACACTGGTTTAAATTGGTTTTTTTGTATGTATGTGTACAAACCAGAGTAAGCAAATGTCACTGTGAAAACTGTTCAGATCATTGTCAATCAGATATATGTTGTCTTGCGGTGTTTGGGCCATCCCAAGACGATAGTGCAAATCAAACTGGAGCTGGCTGAAAGACTGGCAGTGGCTTCCGGTCTGAGGATGGATCACAAAGCGGAAGGAGACAAGCAGCACTCCAATGAAGAAACCCTCCCCACCCACCCCAAACTGGCAAGCTTTCCAACTGACGAATTTTCGACTTTGCCACTTGTTCCCACACTTTGGACTCTCAGTCCAGAACCAAAAGGAAGCAGTGTGTCATCCATAAGAATAGGGTGGACACCCAGGAGTATTGCACGGCTTGCGGTGTGCACATGTGTCAAGGACAATGCTGGGAGATTTCTACTACATGCAAAATTACCACTTGGAGAACGATGGGAGCAACGGCAAGAGAAAGCACAAATTAACCACTTAGTAGTGCGTCGAGAGCAAACTAACCAGCTTGTCTTGTAGCAGTTCTTGATCATTGTGGTGACCATCTCTGGATATGTCTGTGTCTCATACTACAGTGTGAACCAATCAACCCACTGAGCAAAAATGAAAATATTTTGCTGTTGGCTGACCATACACAGTAACGAGTTCCACAGAAGCAACAATAGTGTTGACAAAACAGTTGGCAAAGCAAATGCACAACGGCAGTCCCAAACAGTTGGTACAATGTAAAATACCGACAAGCAGACCATGACAATAGAAAAACACCCAAGCTGTGTATAAATCCACAAGTGCATGGATAACGATGCATAGACGATCCGAAAAGTGTATGTGATAGAAAAATATGATGATGTGGAGCCAGTGGATAGGCGTAATGGGAAATATGTGTCATGCACAAGAGGGAAAGTGACAGTGTATGTCGGTAAAGTTGGTGACACACCAAATAGGTAACAATGCGAGGACTGTATGTGCAAAACAGAAAAGTAACGGTGTGGAACGATAAAGGTCCTGTGTCACCC
>JASAMZ010000473.1:0-108060 GCA_030248115.1 Linhomoeus sp. GSCO2_2 | reverse complement strand
CTCTAGTGTTGGCTACCTCCTACCACAACCTACACCACATGGACGCGTTCTATCTAACCCTCCCCAGCAACACATTGGCTGAGGGAAACACAACTGGGGAATACACAGTCCCCCTTTCTCACCCCATTGAACTCATTGGTCGTTGGGAGGTTGGCGTCAGCCAGCTTATCATTCCCGTCTCCTACAACACTCTGGAAGATGCTAGCTTTACAATTGAAACTGCTGACTATGATGAAAACATGAAGTTCCAGCTAGTCAAGGAGGTCATAAGGGTACCTGCTGGGGGGGAAAATGATTGGCCACAGATAAACGGGCACTCCTCACAGAAGAATGGATACTATCACAGAGAAATGGTCACATTTACAGAAGAATGGGCACTATCACAGAAAATTGGTCACTTCCACAGAAGAATGGGTACTATCACAGAAAATTGGTCACATTCACAGAAGAATGGGCATTTTCGCAGATAATCGGTTATTGGCGTAGAATGATAACTACGAGGGAAAGAGTGTACGATGGAAGAGTAACAGGGATGGATAACGATTGTCCCATTCACTCAGAATAATGTGTCGATTTGGCACTGAACAAAAAGTGTCAACTTCAGCTTAGACTATATCTAGTGTATCTGTCAGTCACAGGCGATTGCCATCTAGACGGCAATCGCCTAATGTCTCAGGCGAAGGCCGTCCATATATTCTCCATGATATTTCTTGACACAGTGTATATTCCTTCCGGTTCAGGCTATGCTTAGGCTCGCCCTGCGCCCACAGTGCACAAGAGTCAGTCGGCGTCGCAGTCTGGCGGGTCGAAGCTTAGGCTTAACGCGACCGGTGACCGACTTCAGGGCGCGCGGAGCGCGCCCTGAAGTTGGTGGTCGCGCTAAGCCTCAGCTGAGACCCGCCAGGCGCGACGCCGACCGAGTTTTAGTGCAAACTGTTGGTGGAATGAACACTCCTCCATCGAATTCACCTCCTGCTCAGGCCGGCTGTGCCCCGCCGACCAGAGATTGCGCGGCTTGGAGGAGCCCCCCTGTGGAGAGGCTGCCGTTATGGTAGAATATCAGTAGGCCGAGCGAGATCCTTAGGTCGTCTTTTCACGCTTGCTAACCAAGATAGGTATCCGAGAACATTACCTTACATACATTATGGGCGTACGACGCACGCGTGCACCTATGCACGCACGCGCGCACCCACGCACACTCTGACGGACGCACGGCCGCAGGCACGCACCCACAATGCCCCCTCTCGAGATATTCTTGGTTTTTGTGAAAGTGACCGATTTTCTGTGAAAGTGACCGATTTTCTGTGAAAGTGACCGATTTTCTGTAAAAGTGACTGATTTTCTGTGAAAGTGACCGATTTTCTGTGAAAGTGACCATTTCTCTGTGAGAGTGATCAATCTTCTGTGCGAGTGTCCTTTCTTCTGTGGCAAACACCCGTTTATCTGTGATGAGTGACTCCACCCCCTGCTGGGCACTATGATAGTGTGCAAGGTCTGCTCAACATTCTGAATGAGCTGGTGAATGACTACTGGGAGAAGAAGCTGGCTTATTTGAAACCCAAGTGGGGTATGATTGCAAAACAGGTGACTGAGGCCAAGATGGTCAAGGTGAGGCAGCTCTTCGAAAGTGGGCATGACTGCGTACGATTCGATTGGGTCAATGGACGCACGGAGCTGACCATGGACAATAACCTCATCATAAGTGTGGAGATGAACAAGCAACTGCAATACACTCTTGGCTTCAAGGAATCCTCCATCGAGTACTCCCTGTCGCAGGGAGAAGAGCACAGAGGCGGCCACTCCATTTTACGGGCAACGTATGGGGCTGACATACGATCAGGCACTGACTGCTTCTACTTGTACTGCAGCATAGTGTCTCCTCAGCTGATTGGAAATGCAAAGGCACAAGTGATCAAAGTAGTACCTACCACAGGAAAATTTGGCTCTATCATAGACAGGGTGTACCACACTGTGCACTATTGCGATCTGCTCTTCAATAGGTTCGACAGTGTCAAAGTCTATTTAAGGACGAGTGAAGGCAAGCCTGTGTCATTCGATTTTGGCAAAGTGATTGTGAAGCTTCATTTTAGAAGGAAAAGATTGTTGTGATGCGCGTTGATTTTGCACCCCAAAGTGCACAAGAGTGGCACCAACATTTCGAGGCAAGCAGAGGAGATCTCTTTGTTGGAGACAGATATCAGCGTGGAGGTTCACTCGGCTCATTTCTGCGGGGTCTGCTCAGGTTTGTGTTACCTGTGGTGAGGAGTGCTGGAGGCACTTTGGCCAAGCAGGCTTTGCGCACTGGTGCAGCCATAGCTACAGATGTGGCCGAGGGGAAGCCAATACAGCAGGCAGCTTTGACAAGGGTAACACAAGGGGCAGAGAACTTGGCAGATGAGGTAGTAGGGGCTGCCTCTGCTGAGCTGAAGAGGCGAAGGGTTCAGAAAGGACAGGGGCTGGGTAAGAGGCCAGCGAAAAGTATAAATACTCTGGCACAACCACCACAAAAGAAGTCAAAGAGAAAGAAGAAACAAGACGTCTTTGGTTTCTACTGAAGATGGCAGCACAACTGCTCGATGCAAAAAGTTCATTGGCCAGCAAGACTGAACTAGATTTGTTTCATTTGCCTCCTACTCAAGTAGCTATCGAAAATGGATGGTTTCAAGAAGTTCACTTGCGCAACACCCTCACGTCTGCAGGGCCATACGAGTTTGAGATCTCTGCTGACAATGCATTCACCGACATGAGCCGCAACTATGTGTTCATGGTGCTAAGTGTCACCAAGAAAGATGGTACAGAGATTGACGAGGCTACCGCACCTGCATCTGGTCAAGCAATCAACTACACTCACTCAATCATCAACCTATTGGGCAAGACATTCTTCAAGCAGGTCAAACTGTGGGTGGCCGGCAAATTGATTTATGACAGCGGAGACACCTATCACTACAGAGCCTACCTTGAGACACTGCTAAACTTTTCAACCGCAGCCAAGGAGACTCACCTGCAAGCAGCTGGCTACTACAAGGACACCGCTGGAAGTATGGATGCAAAGAGTGGGTATGGCTTCCAGGCTCGCTCAATGTGGATTGATGGTAGCAAGAAGTTTGAATTGCTAGCTCCTTTGCATGGAGAGCTTTTCAACCAAGAGAGGCTCCTCCTCAGCAACCTACCTATGAGGTTGGAGCTGCATCGCAACTCTGATGCACTAGTGGTTCTAGCTCCAGCTGGAACTGACTACAAGGTAAAGGTGCATGACATGTCATTCTTTGTGCGGCGCGTTGAGCCACTGAAAAGCTTGGTGCTGGGCTTGGAAACTTACCTGACAAAAGAGTCGGCAAAATACCCTGTGCGACGTGTGCTGGCTGATGCGAGTTCTGCCAATTGAGGTGGGGCGGAAGGACTTGCAGCCAACTCTGATTTCCAATGGTCAGCTACCGAGGCGTGTGATCTTTGGGCTGGTGGATCAAGATGCCTACCATGGGGTAGTGAAACGAAACCCATTTGCATTCAACCACTACAACCTGAAGGAGTACAAGGTGATCGCTGGAGGAATTACATTCCCTCGAGACAATGTCACCATGGACTATGGGAAAGGCCGCTACACCAAGGCTTTCGTGCAGATGTTTGAGTCTCTGAACATCACTGGAGGAGATAGGAGCAACTCTATCAGCTACTATGGATTTGGCAATGGATTCTGCATTTATGGAATCGATCTCTCTCCAGATGGGTTTGATGGTGGGCATTGGCAACTACTTAAGACGGGATCTGCCTACTTGAAACTGGAGTTTAGCAAGGAAACCGAGGTAGCATTGAAAGTGATTGTGTTCATTGAGTATGACAACCTGATTGAAATTTCCCGACACCGAATGATTTCGCATGATTTTGAAATCTGATGGACTCGTGTCAGCTGCGTTCAATCTGTCGTGAAGACGCTGAGATGCGTGCACTGTGTTTCGGTGTGTACCCCTGCGATAAACTCCCAGAAAAGCAAACTGGCTTTGTGATCTGCAACCAAGACAAGCATACAGAACCGGGCAGCCACTGGGTATGCATCTTCCTACACCCAAACAAACAGGCAGAGTTCTTCAATAGCTATGGAGGTGTGCCTCAGACAGAGAGCATAGTTGACTACCTCAATGACTGGGATACAATCTGCAGCGACAAGCAGGTGCAGAGCCATATCTCCACTACCTGTGGACAACACTGCATATACTTTGCATTCCACAGAGCTAGAGGAGCATCGTTTGACCAAATCATCAACAGCTACAGCAGCAACTTGCATTACAATGACCAGATGGTCTGTGAATTCCTCGATGAAAACTTTGATGTTTCAACCAATCCAATCGACGAAGATATGCTTTACAAACAATTATCCCGCGCATTCTATGTTTCACGAAATGCATGAATATCAGAGTAGTCTTGAAATCAGCAGAAATTGGTGGCAGAATGGATTTGCAAACTTTCCTGGACAACTTCAAGGAGCCGGAAATTCCTCTGCCGGATGCTCAGCCGCCTCCTTCTCCTCCGCCGCCTCCACCTCCAGCAGAAGGCCTGAAGACTCCTCCAAATCAGCCGAGTGTGGCCAAGAAGCTGCAGAAGGAGGTGATGAAAACTCCACTGAAACGGCACCCTCCCATCAAGATGAAAGCGGGCAAAACCCGAACAGAGAAGCTGGTGGAGGACATCAAGAAAGCGGCAGAGAAGAAAATACCACCGAAAGAGAGCAAAGCCACTCAAACCGAAGAGAAACCAAAACTGAATGGTCGAAAGCTGGAAGCGATACTTCTGCAGCCATACTTCTTCATCGACCTGCACGTGTAGTGTGCTCTCGTTTCTCTCTCTCTGTGTGCTCTCTCGCCTCGTGAGAAATTTTTGAAATCCAAACACTTGTGTACGGCCCTTTGTGGACTTATCAGCGGGGAGTGAAACAGATCCCGGGCTGGTACGGTCTGCAAACGCGTCAGTAGGCTAAGGCAATTGGGCCAGCGTCGTCGGCGCACTTGTACGGCCATCTTTGTTGGCAAATTGCCAAAATTTATGTATTTAGGTAGGTGAAGAACCGCAAATCGCTCACAATCGAAATTATGTCGCAAAAAGTCAAAGCGGAGCCCTTGCCTGGTGACTCTTGGTGCTACAATCTATGTACGAAGGACGCGCATTGGGACTGGGTGACGGAAACGTTGGTTCCTGAGACGCTGGCCACTGGCAAGCTGGAGCCTACGATGAAGACCACCGACCAGAAGGACGCTATGATCAAGAGCAAGGCTCGCTGGTGCTGCGTCTTCTGCGAACTGGACTTCTGGAGTATGCATCACTACGTCTGCCACCTGATCAGCGCTGCCCACGCCCACTTTGTGGAGTGTCACGAGCAAGGCAAGCCAAAGGATTTTGTTGAAGATGATCATCTCGATTGTCCGTGCTGCGGTGGTTACGATTTGTGATCTGTACTCGATTGTTGTCGCCTCGCTCTGTCGTCTCGTGTGTTTGCTGAAGGAATCTTCCCGCGTCTCGAAAGACGCTTTCAAAAAGTTGTATTGAGCCAACATTCCTTACTTGCATTTGAGAGATAAGGCTGACTGAAAATAAGACTGATATAGGGAAAGCTCAACTGTGTAGAACACGGGTAGACTTGCACTGTCAGTCAAAACAGAGTATATGCGGGTGTGTCGTGGGGTGTGTCGTGGGGTATGTTCTAGGGTATGTTCCAGGGTATGTCTGGTGGTGTGTGGGGTATGTCGTGGGGTATGCTCCAGGGTATGCTCTGGGGTATGTTCCAGGGTATGTCTGGTGGTGTGTGGGGTATGTTCCAGGGTATGCTCCAGGGTATGTTCCAGGGTATGCTCCAGGGTGTGTTTCAGGGTATGTCCCGGGGTATGCTCCAGGGTGTGCCCAGTGGTGCATGGGGTGTGTCGTGGGGTATGTTCCAGGGCATGTCCCGGGGTATGTTCCAGGGTATGTCTGGTGGTGTGTGGGGTATGTTCCAGGGTATGTCGTGGGGTATGTTCCAGGGGATGTTCCAGGGTATGCTCCAGGGTATGCTCCAGGGTGTGTTCCAGGACATGTCCGGAGGTGTGTGGGGTGTGTTCCAGGGTGTGTTCCAGGACATGTCCGGAGGTGTGTGGGGTATGTTCCAGGGTATGCTCCAGGGTATGCTCCAGGGTGTATTCCAGGGTATGCTCCAGGACATGTCCAGTGGTGATCTGGGTGTGTCGTGGGGTATGTTCCAGGGTATGTCCCACCAAGTGCTCAGTTTTCTTGTTGCAGATAGTTGGTGCAGTTTTCTTGTTGCAGATGCACAAGTGTTCAATTTCAGACATCAGACACAAGGCACAGTTTTCTTGTTGCAGATAGTTGGCACACTTTTCTTGTTGCAGATAGTGCACAAGTGTTCAATTTCAGACATCAGACACATGACACACTTTTCATGTTGCAGATAGTTGGTGCAGTTTTCTTGTTGCAGATAGTGCACACCATACATGTACATTGCAGACCATAGATTGCAGGAACAGTGTGTGTGGATGCCTTTTCAGTTTCTTAGTCATTCTTCACATTTGACTTTTGACTTTCCAAAAAAGTGAGAAAGTGAGTGTGTGTGTGTGTGTGTGAAGTGTGAACTTGTCTGAACACATCCCAACCTGTCTGAACATGTCTTCCCCCCAATTTTTCCCGCCAAATTTTTCCGCCAAATTCAAATCTGTCCCTGTGTCTCTAGAATTCTGCCTGGCTGTCCCTAGGAATCTGCCTGGAAATCTTCCCTAGGATTGGGCGTCTCACGAAATCTGTCCCTGGAAATCTGCCTAGAATCAGCACTATACAACTGACAGACACACCACATAAATGACGTGGTCGGTTTTGGCGTGCGACGCGCCAGGGAAAAGTTTGTCTCGGCTGAAGTTCGTGATTTTTCCATTCAAACGTGTCTCGGGCTTGGGCTGTGCCTAGGATTGTTGTGCAGATGGGCTGTGGTCTGCCTGGACTGAAATCTGCCTGGCTTCAGTGGCTGCCTGGGATGTGATCTGCCTGGGTGCCTGGCTCCAGTGTTGCGTGGGCTGCAATCTGCCTGGACCGAAATCTGCCTGGCTTCAGTGGCTGCCTGGGCTGTGGTCTGCCTGGACCGAAATCTGCCTGGCTTCAGTGGCTGCCTGGGATGTGATCTGCCTGGACCGAAATCTGCCTGGCCTCACCGGCTGCCTGGGCTGTGGTCTGCCTGGACCGAAATCTGCCTGGCTTCAGTGGCTGCCTGGGATGTGATCTGCCTGGACCGAAATCTGCCTGGCCTCACCGGCCTTTACTACTAACGCACAAAAACGCGTAATTGCCGCAAGGTACCCACCTCAGCCCCTTCATCTTCCGCAGAAACGTCTCATTGGCCAGGTGGGTCTCGCTGTCGTCGGCGTCCAGCAGGTTGCGCAGAGAAGAGAACAGTCCAGCTTCCACTGACGAGTTGTCCAGCCTGAAGGTGTGGCACGCTCTCTTCAAGAGAGATCTAAAGATAGAAGTCGCCATTCACTGAACAATTAACCACCTCTGAAGAGCGTCCAGTTCGCCCCACTGGGACAATTTCCAGGCGCAGTTATACTGGAAATCCTTCAGCGCTTTCTGAGATCCACTCTCATCTCCAGCAGTCACAGAGGAGGCCAAGGCACCAATCCCAGCGTTTTGGGCGGCCGAGAGGAATTCCACACTGCGCATTGCCTTCCCTCCACTCTCCAAGTGGATGGGCATCACTCTGTCCCATCTGCGGGCTCGTCTCGCCAAGAATAGCCTGTGGCAAATATGGACGAGTCTACCTCACTAACGGGCTCAGTGGGAAAGCGCCAGTGATTAGTTATTGTTCTCACCTGACGTGTGTGTCGACCAATGCTCTCTCATCCAGTCCAAAGAGCTCCTCCTCCATGTTGAAGTCGGCGTAGCAGCGGGCCAGCACTCTGGAGATGGACAGAGACCTCTCTGAAGACTGAGAGGTTGAAGCGGCGCTCTGGAAGGCCCCCTGAGCAAACGCCTCGCAGTTGCCCACGTAGGCGCCGCTGTCGCCCCTGAAGAGTCACCCCAATCGTTTCAGCAGGTCCCGACAAGAGGAAAGGCTTCGTGACAACAGCAATAGAACGCTTATCGACAAGGTCTCACCTGAGCTTCTCAGCGGCCCAGTGGCAGAGGTGCAGGGCGTGGTCTGTGAGGGAGGCGCGAGAGGCGAGTGAGGCGACGGTCTCCAGCTCCACTCCCACCTCCTCTCTCCAGTGGTCTCCCAACTGCCAAAGCTCTCTGTCGAACTCCACTCCACTGACGCCGCCCTGACCCTTCTTTGACACCTGCTGCTGATGCTGTTTGACTCTCGACGCAACAGCAGAAGGAGGCGCGAGGGAGAACTGCGCTTTGGCCGATCGATAGCACTCGAAGACGAAGCGAGTCAGAGACGTCGACTCACTGGCCGGCCACACTGAAGCGTGGAAGGTGACAAGGCACTGGCAAACTAGAGGTCATTGGCAGACTTTATGACTGCGCTGCAATTGCAAATGGGATGAAACGACTCTGCCAATTCGCCAATCATCGACAATATTCTTCAAAAAGGTCGACCTATGCAACCCACTGACAACTTCCACGTGATTCACTGCTTCACTCACTCGTAGAGATCTCCAACTACTCTTCACCTGAGTGTGCGGTGACGGCATGTCTGAAGAGCAGGTGGAATAGGCGCTTGACCAAATCCATACTGGACGACGCTCTGACAACAACGCAGACGCTGTAGAGATTCGCCTGCCTCCACAGGGGCGTCAGGGAGGGCAGCTCGGCCTAAAGAGCAAAGGAATGAGAGAGTACGTATGCCATCCACCATCAACTGCCATCCACTCCCTTGAGAATCCACCTTATCCTTCCCCCGAAACTCTTCCCCATAGCAGTTCATGAGCTGTTGGAAGGCGCTGAAGAAGGGATCGCTGTCGTCTTGGCTTGTCACCAGTTGACCGGCCAGCAGAGTGGCCATTTGCTGTAGGAGATTGTGAAAGAACCCTTTCCACATTCGACAAGTGACTGACCAATAACCGTCTGTCTCGTTCTCCCACTCTCACCTGAAGCCAGTGGTCGAAGCAGGAGAAGGTGAATGGTCGCTGGCTGTCCAGTTGCTCGTCCAGCAGAGACTCTGACACCTGCAGCTGGGGACTGCGCCGCTTCTGAAAGCCACGCCAACAACAGAGTCATCAAAGAAACACTTCGTCTACAATGACAACAATAGCAACCAAAGAAACGCCTTCAAGTTCAATTCTGAGTGTTACCGTTGGACTCTTCCGCGTGGGTGTCCATATTAGCTGAGCCAGAGGAGCGTTAGAAAGCGTCGTCTGAGGCGCCAGCTTGCCAAGAGCCGTCGCCACAGCGGCCGCGAAGGCAACGCTGAAAGAAACGAAGGAGGCGTTTCTATAAACCGCCATAATGATTGGTGTGCAAACAACTGCACTAAAGAAAAGAAAAGAAAGTTCACCTATCGCAGAAGTAGAGCTCGAGTAGACGCGAGCGGATCTTGTCCAAGACAACTTCGGCGTTTTGTGAGTAAGTGAGTCTGTTGAGCAGACGGCCGAATGAGTCGTCTCCTCCCTCTTCGACAGTCACTCTCTCGGAGTGGGAGCGACAGAGGGCGGCCAGCAGTTGGGAGGCGCCCCTTCTCGACTGCTCACTCTCACACTGGTCATCCACCACTGACGCCAGACAATCCACAAGCCCTGCGACAAGGAAAACGCCAGTGAGCTTGTGCCATGGACGGTCAATGCACAGGTGTCAACCAATGGCGGATCCAGGATTTTGGAATAGGGGGGAGGGGCGGAATTTTTGAGGCCAAAGGGGGGACCAAGATGCCGCAAAAGCACATAAAAAAATTTGCGCCGCAGGCGAAAATTAATGCCGATTTTGGCCTTTTCTGTTACAAATTGCCTCAAAATAGCGCCGCAGGCGAAATTTTTGCCGATTTCGCCGTATTGTATTACAAACTGCGCAAAAAATATTTTCCCGGGAGGGAGAATGGGGGGGGTGGCGGTTTGGCCGAATGCCCCCCCCCCCCTAGATCCGCTACTGGTGTCAACTGTCTCGAGCCAACCTTCTATGTCCACGGGGTATTTCACGTCTCTGTCGACGAATCGGCAGCATACTGAAGTGACCAACTCATTGTCCACCCCACTGGAACGACCGCTTGAGAGCAATCGCATGACGGACTTCTACAAAAGACACCTCACAACGTAACACAACACTGAAAAAACAGCAATTTCATTAGCGATCAACACAGACCACTCTCTCGTCCGTCTCACACTCCCTCTTGCCACCGAGAGGGCCGTCGAACCAGTTGCGCAGAGATTCCACTGACTTTGGGTAGTTGACGGCTTCACACATCAGAGCAGAAACGGACTTCTCACAGACGGCGCGGTATTGGAGGAAATCGCCAGTTGTCGAGGGTCTGAGGGTGTCAGCCGCCCGCCGCCATTGGGAAAGCAGCTGCAGCATCGAGTCATCACAACTGAAAAGAATTATGATCAAACGATAATCCACAAGAACACACTAATCAATGCTTAGTGAAACCTCTGCTGCTGGACGGCGAATGGGACCAATCGCCCAAACACAAAGCCCATCTCCAGCTGGAGGAATTCCCGACTGAGCAACTTGGCGTTCACTCCTTCCCTTAGGATGGTGGAGAGAACGAATGACCACTTGGCCCCACTCTCCACTGGGAAACAGTTGTGGTGGTTGCTGCCAAGTGTCTGCTGGCGAAGGGACAACAGGAGTCTGCGCAGCATTCCCTAAGGGTGAGAGAGAGAGCTCCTACCACCGGAGGTTACTTCCGACAATTATCTGGACTGATGTACTCAACACCTTGTGAAGCGCGTCCGTCTTCTTGAAAGCCGCTTGAAGGCTTGAGAACTTCAGCCTATCTAGCAATGACGCCAACGCCGCTTGGAAGCGCTCGCTGGGAAACAGAGCCGTCTCGGCGAAGGGGGCTAGGCTGGAACGAAAGAGGAACGTTTCACAAGTACTGTTTCCAATCAGTAGAGATGTAAAAAAATATTTTCAAACCCAAATTTAAAAAAAATTTTATTTCAAAAGTACTACGTCCGCGTACCAAAGCCTACCATAGAGATGCTACAGTGTTGTACGATATGGAAGCAAGGTACTCTCAGCCTCTACATTGCATGGCAGAGTGGTTTAGAAAGTATACAGCGATATTCTAATAAAAACTGACAACAAAATCTGACAACCATCGTCACTTCTGACACTCTGAGCTGCCCGCAGGGCCAAATCTGGTGCATATTTGGTCTTCATGGTGTAATTCTGCGCTTATTAATGAACTGTCATGTTCAAGGTAGCTAAATTGTGGAAGACTTTGCTACCAACATGGTAACTTCTACCCAAAATCCAGAACAAAGGTTTTTTTTCAATTGAAAAAAGTCGGCCGACTTTTTTTATTAATTAAAAAAGCTCTTTTTCAAAAAAATTAGGAAAAAACTTCACATCTCTACCAATCAGTGGGCGAATTCGATTGCAATCGCGAAAGGTTCGAATTCACACCCACCCAAACTCCGTCATGTCCAATTGGGCAATGAGTACGTCATCAAAGCTCTGCAGCAGCCTCTGTTGCACCACCGCCTTCCCCAGAGCGCCCTCCAACTCGTTCCACAGAGCTTCTCCAGTGGTCCCTTCCAGGAGAGATGCCAGAGCTGTCACCCCATTGAAGTGACTGTGGAGCAGCTGCTTCAGAGACTGGCCTGACTCCTTTGTCAGCAGCTCAAGCTCCTCACGACGCCCGCTTGACAATGAGGCCAATAGCAGCGGACCAGTTTCAACTCTAAGGGATAAGGAAAACAATCGTGACACACAACACTCGTCACCGATTTCTACAGGACTGAGCAGACACACCGAGCTAATTCCTGCAAGCTGTTGTACCCCAACAATGAATGAGGGACCGCTGCGAGAGACCGCTGAGAGTCGCTGAGCCAAGCGGACGCCAGTTGAAACTGTTGCGCCTTCAGAGTGGCCGAGACGCCATTGGGGAAGCAGTGAGACAACATCTGAACAATCCTCCGCAGTGAGCAACTGAGACCAGTCATAGCCATCCACTCTACCCACATTCTGCGTCACAGGCAGCCTGGACAGTCCCATCTGCGACTCGGCTCTGAGAAGCAGCAGGAGGGCGCCATTCCTCCAGGATGACTGCTGGAAGTGCGTCAGCGACAGACGAAGGGAAAGAAGAAAGCGCCACAGCTCTGTGGGCCTCGCTTCTTCACTGGCCCCATTCAGCCGCTCCAGACAGCGCTCCACGACTCGCAACTTGAGATCGTTTGGCAGTGAGCTGAACGTACGGACCGTGACCAGTAGAATTGACCTAATGATTGCTGTAGGAAAGACATCAAACAGCCGAAACCTTTCGAAAAGCGATGTAGCCAGTTGGGCGAAGGCCTCCAGTGGCAATTTCACCGCTTCCAAGATTTGCTCACCGTCCATTGCGGGGACCTCTTTCTTTGCCTAACAAAATGTTACTGGTTTCTGGCAAGCAAACGAGCTCATGCAGCGTTGTAGTGCCAGTCTGAACTCTGAAGTGACCTGCAATATCCAACTGACGCAGCGAGCGACCGCCACCTGAAGCGACCTCTGCTCTTTGTGCGCCACCGTCTCCCTGGAAAGCCAATGGGTCAATTCGAGCAAACAGCGCTCAAGATGACGCACGAAGGGATTTCTCAGTCTAAACACCCACAGCATTTTCCAGGCGTGGGCCGTCAACTCGACGTTTAGTGGAGAATCATTGTCCGAAGTGGAAGAAAGAGAAGCGTCGACGGCCACTGGGATCAGACGACTCTGAAGGCGAATCGGTCGCCTCCCATCCTTCCAGGGTTTGGCGCTCATCCACTGGCTGAACAGCAGAGATGGACTATGAAAGGATGTTACGGCCACTGCTCTAGACGAGCGCTTCAACGGTCATAACGATTGCGTCGAGTCCCAGACCACTTGTGATGCAAATAAACAACAATGGGGCGCGGGTGGGGCAACAGTTACATAGCACAATCCCGTCGTAGTATTCACGCGAGGAGAATTAGTGCAAATTTCCAAATTTCTTGAGGCAATGTTACGGCACCTCACTTACTCAATTCGGTTAATGTTACGGCCACCTCACCTTATGACGATATAATCAGATCCATCGCTGCGCAAGAACCGTGTATTGAACAAACAGTGGTCGACTCACAAGCAGTCGGCATAAAATGTGGCTCCTTCTTCAGTGTCAAGACGGTTCCCAGCCACTGAGAGGACGCTGAGACATCTGGCAGACACTTCATCATCCACCGCTTTCCACGCCTCTTTGGAGAGAACGCTGTGGAGAAAGGCCCTGACACTAGCCGTCAAAGGCTTTGGCAGTCCCACTCCAGACAAGAGAAGACAGCGCAGCGCCAACAGACGTCCTGCGATGGGGCGTTCCGACTTTCGGGACGCTCTGAACTCTCTGACAGCGCCAAGTAGTCACAGCTCAGCATAGCCAACCCCAAACAATTATCACCCAAACGATTCAACCTACTCTTCCGTCTCCACTGGAACATTGGCGGTGTACTTGCTCTGGTAGCGCCGCTTGTAGCCCTTTGTCGGCGGCGACCGAAGCGCCCCCTGTCGAGCCACATTCCCACTGACTCCCACCGACTTATCACTGCCAGTGACCATTTCCGTCAGTTTGCGCACGAGAAGAGAGCTGGACTTCAGGAGAGGCGAATGGAAGGGAGAGGCCTCTCGCAGGGAAGTCAGAGTGGCGCACAACGACTGCAGAGTAGAATCGGTGGAATTGGAGTCAAAGAGGTAGACAACGACGTTGTCCTCGAAAGTCTGAATGGAAGACCGCACGAATGAGAGAGAAAGATTCGTGCATCAAAATGCTTGTGAGTGGGTAAAGTTTCAATTTGGCTACACTATTAGCATGCCAGTGAAAGAGGGACAGTGACATGCACTTCCTGTGGTGTCCACATTTTGTTAGAGTAATAGCCACCCAACCTGCAGTGAGTGGTTGAACATCTCCAGTGTCCTTCCAGAGAGTGAAGGCGAGTGGTCGACGCCCAGAATTCCAATGAGCAGAGAGCGAAAGGCGAAGCAGAAGCTCAGCTGCTTGGCGAGTGCCTCCTGCAGGCGTTTGGCGTGTACCGCCTTCTCACTCTGGCCGATCTGCGTCTAACAACGATTGAAAGGAACGATCGACATTTACACAAAGAGAATTGTCCAAAAGGAGCGCATCACACACCCTCTTGGAGTGTCCAATCTGGCTGCTGGGCGATCCCTCCAGAATGGCGGCCAGTTCCATCAGCAGCCGCTCCACAACCTCTGGGATCACTTCCCACTTTCCCACACTTCTGTCATCAGCCACAGTCGCTCGAGGCGCTTTCTCCACTGGTTCCCTTTCGAGTAAGCTCTGTAGCAGATCCTCATTGCTTCTCCACTCCGCCTGTGGTTTCTCCTTCTGCTGCCGACATCCCAGAATGTGAGTGGGAGAGCGCAGGCAGAGGGAAAGGAGGAATTCGGCCAGAAAGAAGGCTTCGAAGTGGAAGGAGCGCAGAGTGGCAATGGGACAGAAGCGACGCTGTTGCTGTTGGAGGTTATTCTCTGTCGTTGACTGCTCTTCCTCCTCCTCCACCTCACTCTCCAGAAGCCAACTGAGCAGACTGAGACGCTGCGAGTATCTTGACGACCCCATGGATTTGTGACCCTGTAAGACAAAGAAATTGGCTTTGCTCTCTTCATATACCCTACGACGACTGGTCGAAACGCTATCAACAGTTTCAGAAATTCCCACCTCGAATTCATGGCTCAGGTCGACTCTCTCACTGAAGTTGACTCTTGTCAGCAGGGAGAAAAGCAACTTGGCAGTCTCCACAGCTGGCCGCTCCCTCAGAGACACCACATGGGGACTGAGGACTCTTCTCAGAAGTTGCTCGCGTTCCATTCCCAGCAGCTCGTCTGGCAAGTCTGAAAGACCATTGGAGCTTCAAAGAGAAGCCTTTTCAACCAGAATCGCTGTCACTCACCAGACTCGACCAGACGTCTGAGCACGTGACAAACGTCTCCGTGGACTCTGCGATGCGTCAGCAGTTTCAGTAGATGCGCCACGAGCTTTGACCAATCCACGAGACCTCTGGCAGACTTGGCACTGCCACACTGCTGCTCTGTCGCTGATCCCCTCCACTGCAGACAGGCGGGCAGGCCGTAGTACAGCAGCCGTAGAAGAGCCGACTGCACTTCAGCACTGGAAAAAATATTTGAACTACTACCAAGGTGACGTTTCAACAGAAGCTGATACTGGTAATTGAGTTCAAATGACAGTGATGGGCTTTGTCGCTGTTACTGTGGACCACATACCTGTAACGCGCCCCCTCGTGGAGGGGGGGGGGTGCGATAATCCGGATTTTAGGGGGGGGGGGGGGTGGGTGGGGTTGCAAAAACCGAGGGGGGGGGGGGTCAAAATGACTAAAAAAGTTGTCAAAAAAGTAAGGAAATTTTGCAAAAATAGGGTAAAAGTTACAAAAATCACTTAATTTTGATGAAAAACAGCCTAAATATAGCACCGCAGGCGAAAATTTGGCCATATTAAAGCGCCGCAGACTGAAAATTTTTGCAATTTTTGGGAGTGGAGTCTTTCAGTTGGGGGGAGGGGGGATAAGGGGGGGGGGGGGGGGAGATCTCCGGCCAGGGGGGTCCCCCTCCCCCAATCCCCAGCGTTACAGGTATGGTGGAGCAGATAATAGAGCGAATGGTGTCTCGGTACTCTGTTATTTCTCCATTGTGCGCCCAAAGTACCCCCAATATCCTGATTCGCACCCTTTGCTCTCCATCAAGAAGTCCAGAGTCTTGTTGATGATCTCAGCCATCTGCTCCACCTGCAGACTCCCATGGAACTCCACCAAGACCACACGCAGAACCTGCGCCCTGCAATGGACACACTGCCCTATTACTGAGGTGATAACAATGTTAGTATGATACTGTACAAGAAGCAGTAGTCTCCATCTCCCAACCAAGGTCTCAGTCTGTCAGGGGATCTGCGCAGTCCCTTGGCAGAAGAGAGCGTGTCGAGTAGAAGGGGCCATCCCACTTCCAGACACTGGCGCTTGCGAGAAGGCCACTCTTTCTTCATCGGCGCTGTCTGCAGAGTCTCCCGCCTGAAAGAGAAGCAATAGCAGTAGCCCTAGATAGCACCCTTTGTTGAGAATTGAGATCAACTTCTACTAGAAGTATTGTCATTATTCCACCATAAAAGCTCAGATTTGAAACCTCAGCGACGGTGTAGTTGGCCAATGTCGTCTGATTGAGAGCAGTTGTCGATATTGGACTGAGGTAGACGGAGAGACCCAAACTGTGACAGACAACCAACACCCTCGCCACCAGCTCCACTGCCGCAGAGCTCTCCAGACGATTCTGCCTAAAAAAGACAGAAAGACTTCAAAGCAAAGCAAGAGAAGCATGAGAAGTGACTCAGACATGAGAGAACAGCTTACCGGCCGGCGGTCGGCTTCCTAGAGCTGACCTTGTTGAGAGCTTCGAAGGCGGCGGCGTACATCTGCTTGAGAGTGTCCTGCAATGGAGAAGATGCAACAAGTGGTCAGCATTAGTCCAATGGGTCACTATTCTTGTACTGATATCAGAAGACTCATCAACTGATCCACTGACCATCCACTGCTCATTGAGAATGGCGCCGTCCCCCTGCAGTGTGGCGCAGTGTGGGTGGTGGAGGGAGAGGAGATGGAGGAAGAACGTCAGCGTCCCCTCCTCCTGCTCATGCAACTGAATAAAGCGATGAAAGTAAATGGATGTCAATCAAACAGAGAGCAAGACAGGAACCATCAAGTCACTGATAGATGGTATGTCGAGTTAGCGTCGAGTACCGACGACGAAACGTTCCCTCACTACACTCCCACCAGACACCTGGGTTGGCTCTGTGCCAGAAGTGGCGGCCGCCTGTGCCGTTAGCGCCGCGGGGAGTGCGGAGTGTAGAAGGAGAGGCGCCAGAGCGTCTGCTGTCTCCCCCACAGCCAGTCGACAGTCCACAGCCACTCCTGACATCAGTCGACTGAGACAGAGGGAGGCCCAGCACTCTGCCTTCGACTCCAGACGACCGCCTTCGCTGCAAGCAATTTACAAGTTGTTGTCATATGGGAAGATGCATGGAAAGACCACTGAAACACAGGTGTCAGAGACCAATGGGAGAAGAGCAGGCAGAGGTCTCTGCAGAGGGCGTGGATGAGTGGAAAGAGGTTGTTCTCCACCAGGGAAGGAACCAACTGAGAGACAATCTCCAGAAGGGACGCACTGGAAGCCGAACCCTTCTTCCACAGGTAGAAGAGGTAGGCGAACACCTCTGCAGAAGGTTGCAGACACTCGAGAAAGCCAAGTCAATTTGTTTAAACAGATGACCATCTTCAACTTTCAGTGGACCCACCCTGTATCCTGTATGGTCTGATGGAGTGGCAGAGTGGAGGCCGAGAGCAGAAGAGGCGCAGGGCAGACAGCCAGTGGGAGGCGTAGTGGAGGTGCACGACAGTGGTCGAGTCGTCGATGTGACACAAAGCAGCATCATGTACCAACTCGAAGTCCAGACGGCACGCTTCTGAACAGATGGTGATGACGACTGTGTAGGCACAGAGCAAACGAAATGCTCATGCAAACATGTCGTGGAAGATGGAAACAGCCGAATGGACAGAATGCAAAGGGAGCATTTACAAACGGACGTGACAAAACCTTTCTTGGGCTTGGCATCGGCACAACTATTCGCAAAGAGAAGCTTGAGGAGAGTGATAGGTTCTGGCAAATCTACGGCTAACAACAGTTCGCAATGCTTCAGCAAACATGACTGCCACTTGCGTAGCTGGGAAAAGGCGTATTGGGGGGGGGGGGGGCGGGGGGGGGGGGGGGGCGGGGGCGGGGGCGGGGGGCAAAACCGACGACAACACAAGAGCAAGTTCAAGTGAGGTTCGTCCACCACCTCTGTCGGCCAGTCGAAGTACCAAGAGCCAGACGGGGCCGCAGTCGTCAGCCAAGTTGATGGTTCTCGCCGTCTTCGTCTTCTGCTGCTGTTGCTGCTTCTTGGAAGAAGGAGAGGAGGAGGGGGAGGGGAGGGAGGCGCGCCGTTTCTCCTCCGCCTTCTCGTTCTCCTTCACCTCCTGCACGACAACGACAAGCACACTGATAGCAAAGCATTCTCCTACTTCAGTGACAAGCGACCAAAGCGAGACAGACAGCTACAGTATCCATTGTCTGACCTGGAGAAGTGCCTCGGCGACGGCTCTGTGGACGGACTTCCAACTGAAACGGCGACGCTCTTCCGCCGCGCCCTCTTTCTTCTTCGCTGCTCCACTCTGGGAAGCGCCTCTGTCAAAGACTTCCTCCAGACTGTCCTCATCTTCGGGGCGGTTCTCGTCCACCCCCGATGCATCCAGTCCCTCATTCGAGTGGTGGGACGCAGTGGAACTGGCAGCAGTAGTGGTAGTAGCAAGAGAGGAAGGGGCGTCGACCTCGTCGAGAGCCACGCAGAAGAGGTCGTCACTCAAAACTCCCTCCAACTCGCGAAGGGCGGCCTGCAAGAGACACACACTTCTCGTTCGTGATCGCGACTTCTTTTGCTGAGGAACTAAAGCATAACAAACACTCACTCACCCGTCTCTGTGTGGGTCGCTTGGCCGCCCGTAGAGACTTGCAAACGCCTTGAATCTCTCTCAGCCTCTCCGAATTCTTCAAACTCATATCGATCCTCCTTGCTGTTCTTCTACGCTTCGAATATTCCTCGCGAATCCAATTGTTCAATTCGAGTTCGTATTCTTCAAGTTTCCGCCGAAATAATGCGCCAACAACTAAACCGCAAACTTCGAAGTAATGACGCACGAATCCGGGCACCAGAAACTACATACAGTAACACTGGGAAAGTTTGGTTCCTGACGGATAGTGGGCACTGTTGCTATTGTGCGCCATAGGTATAGGAAAAGGAGATACCTACGAGTGGTGATAGAGCGGCATTTCAGTTGCTGTTAATGTCAAATCGACGAGACCAGAAGAAACACCAATTCGTCACATCACATTCGTTGGGTGGCATTTGTAATCGTCAAGGCAGAATAAAGCAACCTGGCGAAATCTCCAATCACAATCACGTATCGCCCGTCATCGCTCAACGCAACCCAAACGTCGTCGTCGTCGTCGTCGTCGTCGTCGTCGTCGCCGCCGTCGTCGTCGTCGTCGTCGTCGTCGCCGTCGCCGTCACGTCGTCGTCGTCGCGTCGTCGTCGTCATTGTCGTCGTCGTCGTCGCCGCAGTCGCCGTCGTCGTCGTCGTCGTTGCCGCCGCCGTCGTCGTCGTCGTCGTCGTCGTCGACGTCGCTGTAGTGAGTTGTAAAGTTTAGTACGCCATGCTTGTTTTATCATTCCGCAATGTGCTTGCCGTTGGAGCAGCAGCAAGGTAATGAAGGACAAATGCTAATGCGGAGTCGTAAAGTCATAAAACCGTGAAACGTCTGATAAAGCCGCGCAAATGGCCTTTCGTGCGCTGGAGAATTGGGCTTCGGTGTTCAATTTCAGGGAACAACTGCAGCTACACGTTCGCCGTTGAACCATTTCTAGACCATTTTGCCGCCACAACTACAAATGGCGTCTAAGCCTTTACTTTTCTTTGGCTTGGCGGCGGTTGTCACTGCTACAGGACTCACTGCGTTAGCAGTACCGTTCGACCCCCAGTTCGGTTCCGAACAGCGCGACGCCGCAGTCCAAAGCTACGCCAGAGCCATTCAACTGCAAGATCCTTCTTTGGAAAGTGATGACGAAGACGCTGTCAAGTTCAAGCTCGCTGAGGACCAGCGCATCACGCTTCTCGAGACCCGACTGCCTCCAGTGGTCTCAGCCATCGGCTACACTTTGCATGTGCAGCCCTACTTCACCAATGGGGGCGTGGTTGACTTCCCAGATGACAAGAACTTCACCTTCGACGCTTTCTCCTCCTTGACTGGAGAAGTGCTGGAGGAGACTGACAACATCACAGTTCACATGAACGGACTGCGCATGTTGAGTGTCACTCTTGACCCTGTGGAGGGCTTCCCAGACGTCACAGTGGTCAACACAGAGTATATCCCAGACAAGCACCATTTCAAGGCCTTCCTCAGTCGGACACTTTCCGTGGGAACACGCTTCACGCTTCGATTCGTCTACAGTGGATCTATCAACGATTATGAAGTGGGCGGATTGTTTTACGCCATCTTCAAGCATAAAGGAGAGGAAGCGTGAGTACAAAACGAAATGCTGAACGCTGTGAATCGCCTTCCTAGCACTCAGTGTTACACTCCTTCAGGTGCGTACTGGGAACGCATTTCGAAGGGTCGCCGTATGCTCGATCGGTTCTTCCTTGCTTGGACGATCCTGAGTATAAGGCCACCTTCCAGACGACCATCGTTCATCCACAACACATGGTTGCCCTCTCCAATATGCCAGTGGAGAGCACGGAGATTCTTGAGTGAGCTTGCCGCTAGTATTCTACGATGTAGATGCAATATGACAAACATGCGAAACAATTCGAAGTCAAGTAGTGTGACAAATGGTGAAAAATGGCCTTGCCACAGAGACGGCTGGCGCAAGACGCTTTTCCAGCGGACTCCAAAGATGTCCTCCTATCTCATGGCAATGGCGGTTGGAGAACTTCCTCACAAAACAGCCTGCATTCAGGAGGGGAAGGAGGTAATGATTTTGAATCATTCATTGCGTATCTCTGAAGCTGAATAGGCGTTCTGTCAGAAGCACTATCCTGATTTGTTAAAACATTCTCTTGAGGTCAGCGTCTACGGTTGGCCTGGCATGGAACCCTATCTGGGCGAGGCTCTCAACGCTAACGTCGCCGCTCTAAGACACTTCGGAGACTACTTCAACCTGACCTTCATGCTGCCCAAATGCGGTGAGCACTTAATGCTGCGTTGAGTTGTGTTGAAAAGGTTTCACGTTCTCATTGGAAGTGCATTCCGCCAGTAAGACAGTTGTCGTTCTAGTCCTTGTCACACCCTTGTAGACGTGTTGGGCCTTCCCATGTTCGGTCCCGGTGCCATGGAGAATTGGGGTCTGATCGTCCACAGAGCCAGCGCCCTCTTCGTGGCATCAGGCGTGTCGACGGTATCCCAGCGCCGACCTTTCTTCACCATCGGACACGAGACTGTTCATCAGGTTGATTCAGCAATACAAGCACGCACACTAGACAACGCATGTTAGCGTCTTCCACACTTCTGCTCATCTGCACCGGTAGTGGTTCGGCGACTTGGTCACAATGCAGTGGTGGGACGACCTCTGGCTCAACGAGGGCCTGGCCAGATACTGGCAGTTCAGCGGCGTCCTGGCCGCCTATCCAGAGCAGACTGACTTTGTAGTGAGTCTCTGCGTGTGGACGGAAGGTAGATTGATGAGAACTGACGGCTCTTCCGTTGCGCCACAGCTCGACTTCAAGCTAGGCCAGTCTTTGGAGAGGGCTCTGAAGGCTGACGCCGACCCAGCGCAGTCACACCCCATCCACTATCCAGATGGACCCCGATTTGGTCCCATTACCTACAGCAAGGCAGGATCGAAGGATACTCGCTGATGGCTTTGGCATTGAAAAGACAGTGAACAACAGGTCAATTTAGGGCGCGTCACTTCTATGGATGTTGGAACATGTCACTTCCCCAGAAGTGCTGCGGCAAGGGCTCTCGGTAAATGTTTCTTATGTTCAAATGTGTTAAGTCCTTGTCCTCTTCCACTTTCCATCTTGTGTAGATTGGATCGCCGCTACTTTACAGAACTATCTTCACCAATTTTCCTTCGCCAACGCGGTCTACAGTGACATGTGGGAATCAATTACCCCTGTGAGAACGAATGTTTCACTCTTTCTATTCAAGATATGCGTTAATGGAACAAAGGATGATGTCGTCTGTTCATGTCGAGAAAGAACTTATTTCACCCAGGTTGTTCCTGATTCCGCGCGCGACTGGTGCGGCAGGCGCCTGTATGTTGGAGAGATGCTGAACCCCTGGCTGCTGCAACGGACCTTTCCCATCGTCTCAGTTGTCACTTCGACGACTAAAGGGCCACTTGCAACCTTCGTGCTGTCTCAGAGTCCGGCCATTCCAAAGGAGACGCTGCCAGAGAGCGACTACGACTACAGCTGGCCCGTTCCCATCCACTATGACTCCAGCGCCACTCAGAATGGATTTGTCTGGATGGCACCTGGTTTAACTGTTCTGTTTCCTACTTGAATGAATAGAATTGAAATGGTCATTCGTTCAGAGTACTCTGAATGCGGGGACAAAACAGTGACTCTCAGAGCGGATTGGCTAGTGGTCAAGAACGGCATTCGGACCTTCACTCGGGTGCTTTATGATGACCGCAGCTGGGAACTGCTCTTGGTCCAACTGAAGGCGCATCCTCAGGTTGGACAATGAAGCTATGTACGCACTGTAGGTACGCATGCTAGAAGTATTGACTGTAATTCCACGCGTGGCTCGCAGTATCACCATGTTACAAGACCATATTTGATCTTAGGTATGTAGCTTAGGCTTAGCTGACCAGCTTAGGTATGTACCATCAAATGTTTCATTTGCGCTTCTAATTGTTAGACCACCGGGTTTTTCCGAAAAAGCGCCCCGGGGCGCTAATTAGGTTTTGGCACTTTCGGCGAGCGCAGAGTCAAACCAAATAAGCGCCCCGGGGCGGTTAATTGGAAAGTCAAATCTTATGGATTTTCGGCACTTCCTACAATACATGGCTTCTGTTCCACAGAAGTGCATAATCGGTAAATACTGGTGATGCCAAATCATATATTGACTGGTTCTTAATGCATAATTGGCTGAATTCTCTTAGAAAATATAGAATTGGGACTCAAATCAACCGCTGAGGCCCGTGTTTGCTTGGTGAGCGATTACCGCAAGGACGCATAATCATATTTTGCTCAAAGAATCTTTTCTCCAAATAAGCGCCCCCGGGGCGCTTATTTGGAAAGGCATGCCACATAAGCGCCCCGGGGGCGCTTGTTTGGGGGGGGGGGGCGCTTTTTCGGAAAAACCCGGTACGAGTGCACTGACGCTAGATTTACTTGGGAGATAGAGCCAGCCACGGTTAAAGTCTCAGCCCGCGCGAGCCAATTGGTACCTACATAACCAAAAGTCCTCTAATAATACCCCCTCCTGGCCTTTGTCTTCGTTAGCATGCTGTTGAAGTCGGGATGAAGGGGGGGGGGGCTTATTGGCGTATTTACGGTAGCTATACATACCCTACCTACCACTCACATAGAACACCTGTTCACAATTGATCCCGCGCCTGGTACAGACTTCTTCCTTTTCGTTGTGCTTATCTCTGTTCCCCTGTAAGTTCCGCTCCTCTTCACCGTTTAGCTCCTCCCTTGACCATCGCTTTAGCAGACTAGAGACTGATAAACAGATATTCATGTAGGTAGGCACAACACAGATCCAATTTCTATGTGGTGCATATTTTTCAGATGTTCTCCATCGAAATAAAGACCCAGCTGATCGCCGACACAGTCTACTTTCTCAAGTAAGTTGCCGCTGAGTCAAGGAACACGTTTGTTTGGCTTTCGAAGAATAGAAATTGTGAGCACTTCAGCAAGGATCTGGTCAGCTTTACTCGCCTGCTCGACGTCATTCGTTACTCCCTGGTGGAAGTGACCCATAGAGCTCCGTTTCGAGAAGCTGCTGCCGTCATAACTGATATACTACCGCGCATGTTTGCTGACAGACCGGCCGAATACCAGCTTCTTAGGGTAGGCACGTACGTAGATGACCTTCGGTGCAAATTGCTGCAACGGCGTGTGAGTTCTTGGAACTTTGTCTCTTCAGAGGTTTCTCAGTGCAACGCTGTCGCCTTTGTTGCGGGGTTTCAATATTGAAGAGACGCCTGACAGCTGGGACATGAGGTTGTTTCTTCAAGTGCATAGCTTTGAGAAATGTGGTTTCATGCCAACATACAGACCATTCCCTTGTAGGAATTTCTACAACGAACTGTCCTACCAGTCATGTCGTTTCGACGTGGACAGCTGTTTGGAGAGCTCTGCCCGAGCGTTTCGCGACAAGATACTGGCCCCCTGCGCCGACACATCTGAAGGAACCGCCTTCTGCGCCCAGTCTGTCACATACTACCCACCCACCTAATATCATTTAACCAGAATTGTAACCTGTTTTGCCATCCTCAGAATCAATCCCGACTACCGTGCAACGGCCTATCTGGCGGGACTGAGGACTGGGGGTCAGCTGGAGAGTGACAGGGCTTATGAGTTGTACCAAATGAACGTGGAGCAACAGACGATGGGAGGCATCGGTTACTTCATCGATGCCGAGCAACACGCTCTCCTCAGGGGACTCGCAAATACGCACAGCCTGCCAGCTTTGGAAAGGTGTGGAACTGACAGTTTCAAGATGTTTCAGGCGGTCTACACTTTAGAAGCACAGTTTAATAGGTAAACTGTTTGGCAACGACCACACGTGAGTGAAGTAAGTCATTCGTGATAATTTGAACAGTCAGCTGTGTCGGGCACCCGCAGAATCGGCCGTTGCACGGCATTTGTGGCCACACCGATTTATCATTTTCCGCATGAATCGCATGATTTCAAACTGTTTTGGGTTCATGGACATCGCTTTCGAGAACGGCTTCGCTTTCTTCCTGGAGGAGATGTCAGACAACGATATCGCCTCCTTTGCCACGCAGAGCTACTTGGGTCGGAACGCCGCCAGGGTGCTCTCCAGCAGCGGCGACGTCTTTCAGGCCTTCTTTGGAGCCATGACTTCCACATGGTCCACTCATGGGAGAGTGGAGCAGGTTTCTCTGTTGCTGGCGCATAACTGGCCTTTGATACTCACTGCCACAGTCACTTTGCTTCAGCTGGAGCGCATGAAGATGGCGCACGACTTCTCTGAAGCGCAGCTCGCAATACTGGATGCGACGATTGGTCAGATTCAACAGCGAATCGAATGGCACGACAAGTACGGTGAAACAGTGCTCAGTTGGCTGCGAGATTGGTGCTCTCAGACAGGCTGCGAAGATGCGACGTAGGTAGGTACTGCATACAGTAGGTACGTACATAAATAGGTACCTACGAACGATGGCTGAATCTGTGAAGCATACAGGCAGTGCTCCCCAGTCGCCGAGTGATACATAGTTATTATTGTTCGATTGATAAGGCTTGGCTCGTTGGGGTACTACGTACACTGTTCTATAGATGCACTGTATGGTCTGTAAATGTTGCGTTACGCTTATAAGGACAACCATATGCAACTGTAGTTGTTGCAACAGCTGAAAACGAGCGCAACAAAGTCGTTTGTTTTACTTAATCTGAGTCTCAGGCAACAGAAGGTCGTCAACGGTGGCTGTGGCCGTGATACCGTCGAAAAACAAACTGGCCAGCCGTCCACCGTCGTAGACGACAGCTGTCTGTCCTCCAGTAGAGTGAACCAGACGCGTTGGTTTGGTAGTTGGTACTTCAATGGGGAGAAGGGACTCTGCTTCGCCTTTCGCATCGAGGCCTGCCGCCGTAGGCGTCCATTCGTCGAGAGTCAAGGGAACAACTTCTACACTAGAGAAAGCAGCACTATGGCCTGCCATGGGCGTCGGTTGGTTTCTCACGCAATGCTGAAATGCGGGACGTATCAATTTCTAGACTTTGCTTCAAGTATATTTAATTGGTGTGAAACATTCTCAGTGGCGGCACATCATTCGTCCTGCGGCGGCGGCACCAATCGACCACTGTTGGTGTCATCAAACGACACCCTCGAGCCGACGGGGGACTTCTGTGCCACCAACAAGAACGAGACGACAGTCTACGGTGGAACGCATCCTCCATCCTGCCATAAAGGCTGGAGATGGGCCATGGGTGACCTAGTGGCACGCTGCTGCAATCGTACCTTCCAAGCTTCGGCCACCGCTGTCCAGCTTGTCCGGCTAACCGTCGTCGGCGTCGTCGTCGGAGGAAGGAGGCGCACAGTTGTAGCAAACTTCTGTATGGCCGCCCAACAAAACAGGCAGGAAATAGGGAGAAGCGGGCGAACAGGACAGCGCGCGACACTACGGGAAGTGAAGTTCATTTGCGGTGCGAGCTGCGAATTTTGTGTCCCACTACTACCCATACATAATACTTCGCGTCGGCCGATCTTCTCTCCATACTATGTAGCTCTATGCATTTCGCAATCTCCAGTGCAGTGATATACCTAGCTCTGCTACCACTGTCGTCTGCCTAGTCGGTTGCTGTCCCCCTGCAGATGCTGTGTAGTGTTCCGTCATTGGAGCGTGTCTGTAACTGAGTGTTGAGTAATCAATGGATTTCATGATCTCATTCAACACTGTTGACAAGTGACGCGTGACTGCAAAATTCCAGTGTGGTACTGCTCCCCTTGTGTTGTCACTTTGATTGTATAAGGTTTTATCAACGTATCCACTTGGGTGCAAAAAGAACGGCAGTGCAACACACCTACAGACACAAAACACTCCTTACAACAAGAATGCAGAGTAGGCCCATTCATACTGCTAGAATGGGATTAGCACCTCGGTCGACGGACTGCAGGCACAGCAATAATGAGAGTACAACAGAGACAACCGAAACATTACACCGAGTTGAGCTACAGTTTCATCCATGGACTACTAACTACTACTGCTAAGGCATTGTGCGACTGAGGCTTCTTCAGAGGTACGGTTGCCAGCCGCTGAAGATGACGCAGAGATTCTCCGACTTTGTCGCCTCTCGGATCAGATGCGACACCTGAAGGCAGTTTGACAGTGTTGACTTGAGCACCAGCAGCACAACTCATTACTCAACCAACATTCCGCCATTCGCCACAATCGACTCCATCACTTTCAGTACCTGTCTCTGGACGCTGAGCTGCTCCCTGTCAGCCGTCTCCCTTCCTCTGAGCTTGTCTGAGAGTCGGTCGAGAGCTCTCGCCGCCAACTCACTCCTTCCTCCGCCAACGCCCATCTCTGACTCCGCCTGCAGACGATCGGACGCAGCAGCCGAAGACGACGCGCCTGAGGAAATGTACCGTGTCACGCATTAGGGCGTATTGTGCCACACTGACAGTAACCCAAAGCCATTTGCTGACCCGCCGCTCCGCTGGCTGAGCCACTGACAGCCGTCGCATTGCTGGTAATGTTTGTCGTCGTGGCGGAGGCGATAGGCTGGAGTTTGAGTCGTTTGGAGTGACTGAGCTGCCATTTGGCCAGCGGGTCGTAGAGAAGGACGGCGACGACTGCCCTCAGCTCCGCTCTGTGGGCCCTCAGCAGGCGCATCACTTGCTGAGAGTGGGCGCTGAAGAGACCCCTGACGCCGCTGGGACCCATGGGATCCAGCATGTCTCGCGTCAGACGGAATGGCACCAACTCGGGAATCGACAGCTCCTTGCCGCCCTCGAAGGCCACTCCTGAGAAAGATGAACTACAGCTCTGTAGACGGTCTTAGCGATAGCATACAACTGAATGCTTCAGAGGTTGACTGAATGTGGAACTCAATCGGTCAATCACTATTCCACGCGTTCGTAGTAGGCAAATCCAGTATTGTCTCTCCCGCATTCCCTCACCGTGGTCAATGTGTAGCACCTCTCCGCTCTTCTCGTCCAGAAAGATGTTGTTGACGTGCCTGTCGCCCAGACCCAACACGTGACCCACTGCAACATTCGATTGACTTGACCCTTGTGACAACTGGAAGTAATGCAACAAATGCACATGTACCCATGGAGGAGACGGCGACGCTCTTGGTGTAGTTGCTGGTGGCGCGCAGCCAGTCGTGGGGTTCTGGGAATCTCTCCAAATGGAAGTGGCGCATCACAGGCCGAATCCTACCACAGACCTCTGAGAAGCGCTTCAGACGCTCCTGCAGCGGGTAGGGTTTGTAGTCCTGAGGCCTCTTCGGGTCTTCTCTGACCTCTCGCTGCTGAAGGAGAAGAAAGACGGGTTCTGAAATCGAGGGTTGAAAGTCCGTGCGACTAACCATGTACAGCTGGCGAGCTTGCGCGGGCGAGATGTCAGTGGGGTTGTACCTGAAGTGCGCACCCTTCGGCCCAGCCAAGTAGACGCCTGAAGCAGAAGTGGCAGTTCCGTCCACCAGTGACAACATCATCAGTCACAACAGAGCGTGACGCATTAGTCATTTCTGGGAACTAACCCAGAGGTGTGGCGTTGTCGCAGAACTCGAGCACTCCAGACTCGCGTGTCAGGGGGACGACTTTGTAAGTGCGCATGGAAGAGCGCAGGCCGCTGCCTCTGAAGAGACCATTGGACACCTCGAAGACCTGCTCCAAGACGGCGTCCTGCCGCAAGTCCTCCCACTGAAAGTGATGAGATGTGATCTACAGATGAGCACGCCATTTCTTCGTATTCAGAATGGAGGCCCACCTTGACTAGCTGCTTGACAAGTCGTCCGTCAGAGCATCGGCAGAGGACGATTTTGGGTCGACTGTTCCCTCCGGCCACTGAGACTTTGTCATCGAAGCCTTCCACAGTGCAGGGCACACCTAAGGGATTGTAGTAGTCGACGCCGCCACCACTGGGCTGCACCTGAAGTGGGCCACAGTACACTGCGTGAAGAGCTTTTCATCTGGCGGCTGCATTCGCAGAGTTCCAAATGCCACACCGGTAGTTCCACCGTCGGAGGCGGCACCTGCAGACGCTTGACCTCTCGCAGTTTCAAGGGCCGCGAAGTGGCGTCAGGACGCGACATCTTGAACTCTGGGAACATGGAAAGAACATGCATGCTCGTCTGCAGTCTTGGTCGGTCAGTCAAATGGCTCCAACCAGCGCCGGCCACATGTCTCTTCTCTATGAAGTCGTAGTTGGCCAGCTCGTGAAAGGCCTCGCAGAGGGCGCCCATCTGCTTGATGGCAGAGGCCGCCTGAGACGAATGGGCGCTGGCCATACGAAGAATGTCTTCCGCCGCCTTGCTGCGCCTCTGGAAGACAACCGCTCGCCGCTGACATAAAATACTGACCAGTGATATCACTCCAAACCACTGCAAACGTAGAATTACCAATTCAGGTGTCATCTCCAAGCCCTTGGAAATCCTCCTTCCACCAGACTGACTGCTGAGCGTATTGTAGTGTCTGGCCAGACTGTTGAGAGTATAGAAGGTATGGAAGGGATGGTCACGACACACGCGCTCCGCCAACTGAAAGATGTTTAAAGGCGCGATACTAACAATCTGAAGCACACTGAGATTTGTTTGGTGGAGGTCCACGATCAGCTACTTACATCCAGCAACGCCAGTCTCGATTCATCGCAGCAGTCGTCGTCCCTTGGCTGCTGACCGCTGACTTGGCAGGAAAGGCGCGATGTCAACTGATACCAGACCAGCAGCCACTTCTGGCTGGGGATTCCTGGGGCCAGTTCCTGCAAAGTGAACGAGATTGCACGACAGACTGCAATCTTTTGACTCGACAATGCAATTGTAATTACTCTACAAAATAACCATCTATTATCCACCTTGAGAACGAGGGCGATGTCTGTGCACTTCATGTTCTCCAGCCAAATATCGAGTGCGCGGAAGACGGCCACATCCACCTCTGAAGAGCTCTGCAGCCTCAGACAGTGAAGATAGTGCTGCAGCGCTGAGGAACGGTGGCCCCTCAACTGCTCCAGCAGCTCCTGTGATGGAATGCAAGTGTTACACTGCGGAAGATCAAACGAAGGTGCGGAAGGTCGACAAATGTAGCAAACAAGAGTGATGAATCAATTGCTCTAGGAACCATCCAATAAGTGCTAACCCTCTGCTCCTCGCCGTCAATGGCGGCGGATCTCTTGAGGTGATCCATGTAGAGTCTGTCGTCCTTGGTAAGTGCCGCCGACTGCCTTCGCATCTCGACGCTGGCGTCACGCCTCTGCTTCACAACAGACGCCTTCTGACGGAACTCCGCCGACTGCACGTGCTGCTGCAACTCCTGCACAGAGGACATGGGGAAGGATTGAGTGACAGAGACATTCCACTTTCCCCTTTGTGGTTCCAACTGTCAGCCAGTACCCACCAGATACTTGGCGTCGACGAACTGCGCCGTTGTGAAGTAGGCCATAGCCAGTCTCCGCTGCCTCTCTGCCGACAGCATCTGAGCCCTCTTCCTCCCCCGCTGAGATTCACGGTCCACACTGCTACTGAGGCTGCCAGTTCCAATGACCAGACTGCTGCCTTCCAGTGTGCCCGCACCCCCACCACTGTTATTCCCCTCGAGTAGGTCGATGGCTTTGCCGAAGGCGTCAACGCTCTCCTGCCGTCGGTGGTGGGAGTCCTCCGACCCGTAGATACGACCCAACTCCAGGAAGCAGCGAGAGCGCACGTGACGAGACAACTCGTTCATCTGGATCGTTCATTGCGCACATTTAGAAAACGCTCAAAGAACCAGCAACATGAAACATTCCCAGTTCCCACTGACAGGCTCTGTAGAGTTGGTCAGAGTCTCCAGTTGTCTCTTGGCTATCACCCCGTCGCCCTCGTCGAACTGACAGAGCGCCTCCTCCACAGAGGCCACTGAGGACAACGCCCACAGAAGGCCAGAGTCCATCCCCGCAGAGGAGCGTCCCTGCTGTTGTCCCAGAGATGTCACCAGCTCTGACCATACTTTGCTACATGTACGGGCCTTCTAAAATGGTGACGACTGACGACCAATGTTTGTATGAAGAGGGAAGAGACAGAATGACAACGTGCCAACGACCTGCATCTGTCTATTCTCCCTGAAGCGCCGCATAGTCCCCTCCAAGAGGGTGGACAGAGAAGTCAGAAGGCGCTCCACAGCGGCGGGAGTGTCTCTGGCGGCTCTTCTACCCGCCCTGGAGCGCAGAAAAGCGTTGCAGTAGCTGAGAATGGCCGCCTGCTGGTCCACAACTGTTGTGGCGCCGCTGTTGACGACAGTGGAAGGGTCAGTGGAAGAACAACGGCCGAGGCTCTCATCGACGAGGTCAGCCAGCACCTCCACACTGAATGAGAAACGTCAGCCATCATTTAGAGGCATTTTTGAAGGTCTATTGAAGGGATTGTCCACCTGCTGCAGGAAGCGGCCTCTGTGAAGACCTGCAGAGTAGTCAAATTCCCCAGAGTGGCCAATGACCGACGGGAAGAATGCAAGTCCAAACCAAGAAGCGAATCCACTTGCCCACTTCTGAGAACAGTTTTGAAACAGAAATGCATAGACAATACACACGGGACGCTACTGCCACGCGGTACCCACCTCAGCCCCTTCACTTTCCGCAGAAACGTCTGATTGGCCAGACGGGTCTCGTTGTCGTCGGCGTCCAGCAGGTTGCGCAGGGAAGAGAACAATCCCGCTCCCACTGACGATTTATCGAGCCTGAATGTGTGCACTCTCTCCAAGAGAGATCTCAGAGAGCAATCACCATTCACCACCTCTGAAGTGCGTCCAGTTCGTCCCACTGGGACAGTTTCCAGGCGCAGTCGTACTGGAAGTCTTTCAACGCCTTCTGACATCCACTTTCATCTCCAGCAGTCACAGAGGAGGCCAAGGCGCCAATCCCAGCGTTTTGGGCGGCCGATAGGAAATCCACACTGCCCATTGCCTTCCCTCCACTCTCCAAGTGGATGGACATCACTCTGTCCCATCTGCGGGCTCGACTCGCCAGGAACAGCCTGCGACAAGCACGAACACTCCATTGTCACTGAAGGCTTCAGGGACAAGAGTGGCCAATTAGTGTTCCCACCTGACGTGTGTGTCGACCAGCGCCCTTTCGTCCAGTCCAAAGAGCTCTTCCTCCATGTTGAAGTTGACATAGCAGCGGGCCAGTACTCTGGAGATGGACAGAGACCTCTCAGAAGACAACTGGGCATTTGAAGTGGCGCTCTGGAAGGATCCCTGGGCGAAGGCCTCGCAGTCGCCCACGTAGGTGCCGTTGTCGCGCCTGAAGAGAGAGGGACGACAACCGTTTCAGTCGGTCGAGACAAGATTGGAGGTTTGGCGAGACAATAATGGATGGCTCTCCTACCGGGATTCTAAGTCGTTGAAATTTTTACAGGCGATGTCTCGCGTAACCTGCCACGACGTGAACAAGTCTCAACAAAACTGCTCACCTGAGCTTCTCAGAAGCCCAGTGGCAGAGGTGTAGAGCGTGGTCTGTGAGGGCGGCGCGAGAGGCGATTGAGGCCACAGTCTCCAGCTCCACTCCCACCTCCTCTCTCCAGTGGTCTCCCAGCAGCCAAAGCTCCCTGTCGAACTCCACTCCACTGATGCCGCCCTGACCCTTCTTTGACGCAGGTTGCTGTTGTTGTTTGGCTCTTGACGCAACAGTAGAAGAAGGCGCCAGAGAGAACTGCGCTTTGGCCGAGCGATAGCACTCGAAGATGAAGCGAGTCAGCGAAGTCGACTCACTGGCCGGCCACACTGAAGCAAGAAAGTTGGCCAGCGTGCATGAGCAAACGTAACTCGGTGACAAACAAGACGACTTCACTGGTACTTAGATTGGCAGCGCCGCTATTGGAAATTGAGTGAAACACCTCTGTCAATTCGCTCAATGAACAACAAGGTCTCCATCTTGTTCCATTCGTGAAACCCTCTGGATTTCTCGACGTGGCTCACTGGTTCGCCAACTCAGGAAGTTCTGCCAGTGATTATCTATTAACTCTCCGCAGCAGGCGAACCGGTAAACTTTAGAAAATCCGCCAACTTTGTAGGTATGTGCATCATCTTGTTCCCCGTTAGTAATGTAGCAATACCCTGCAGTAATGAAGTTCAATATATTTTTTAAATGATAAGATGGAAGACATTAGTGCGTGTATTTGAAGGGTAGGAAACATGAAACAGTTAGAGGAAGTTGTCAAATCTAGATCTCCTAGAGGAAGTTATCTGCAACGCTGTGGTGATATTCTAAGAGCACCACCCAACATTCCCCAATAGGTCAGCGAAAGAAGTCTTGCTACTGGAACTTATGGAGTTGATTGCCTGCACCACCTCCTCACTGTCTGCGACGACACCATCGCAAAATTTCACCTGCAGACTGCCACCCAATACGATGCCTAACAAGCTGTCAAATACTGGGGTAGCCATCATCCGTTTGAACCTGAGTAAGGGCTACTGGAGTCGTTTCGTCATTCGACAACTGTGCCAGAGCTGTTTCTTGTGTAAGAGCTATACGAAGTGGGGTAACACTGTGTACAATATAACGCTCAACACTAGTGCAGGGGCCACCACTCACTACTTCAGTTTTTGCCACGTCTTCCTGCACAATACCGTTGACCACCCCTGCTTCGAAATTTTTCACACTCTACCTCGAATAGGCTTTCTCTACAGTTGATTTGCATATATGATCGTGACAATTCAATTGTGCCATCAGTGTCAATTTGATTGCTTATTAGTAGGTTATTGCATAGTCTGATTTCTTATTGCTTCTCCATGTCGATTTGCTGTTCTGAGATTGTTGTGCAGTGCGCTGTGCGCTGCCGTGTTTGAGCCCCTGTGAAACATGTAACACCTGTGGCACATTGCACACTTCCTGTTGCAGTTCATCACTAAATTGCACACACTAAAAGTTAGCAACACAAAATCGCAAATTTTCTGCTTGGCAACTTCATCAATGGCACTACGGGCTTCATCATTTCGAAGTAAGTTTCTGTCTAAGAATGTACAGTCCGGGGTTGTACCCTGTGCATTGGACACGTGCGGAGAATTAATAGTTATTCACCTGAGGAGGCGGTGACGGCGTGTCTGAAGAGCAGGTGGAATAGGCGCTTGACCAAATCCATACTGGCCGACGCTCTGACAACCACGCAGACGCTGTAGAGAATCGCCTGCCTCCACAGGGGCGACAGGGAGGGTAGCTCGGCCTAAAGAAAGAGCGAAGGACTGAGAGATCGCTAGCCAGACCAACCGCCATCCACTCCCTTGAGAATCCACCTTATCCTTCCCCCGAAACTCTTCCCCATAGCAGTTCATGAGCTGTTGGAAGGCGCTGAAGAAAGGCTCGCTGTCATCGGGACTTGTCACCAGTTGGCCCGCCAGCAAATTGGCCATATGCTGTTAGAGCTTGCAACATGTTTTCAAGTCACTTCTACAAGCGAATTATACGTCTTGTTCTCTCACTTGAAGCCAGTGGTCGAAGCAGAAGAAGGTGAATGGTCGCTGACTGTCCAGTTGCTCGTCCAGCAGAGACTCTGACACCTGCAGCTGGGGACTCCGCCGCTTCTGAAAGACACGTCAACCACTGAGCACGCCAAACAAACGCTTTGTCTACAATACAACAACAACAACCAAAGAAACGCATTCAATTTCAATCCTGAGTGTTACCGTGGGACTCTTCCGAGTGGGCGTCCCCATTAGCTGAGCCAGGGGAGCGTTCGAAACCGTCGTCTGAGGCGAAAGCTTGCCAAGAGCCGTCGCTACAGCTACCGCGAATTGAGCGCTGAAAGAAACGAACGAGGCGTTTCAACAAAACCATACAAGGGTGTTCACACGAAGCACTGTAATGGAAGGATATCAGGCGACTTCATCACCTATCGCAGAAGTAGAGCTCCAGTAGACGCGAGAGGATCTTGTCCAAGACAGCCTCAGCATTGCGTGAATAGGCAAGTCTGTTGAGCAGACGTCCAAAGTTTTTTTCTCCTCCCTCTTCAACAGTCTCTCCCTCAGAGTGTGAGCGACAGAGGCCGGCCAGCAGTTGAGAGGCGCCCCTTCTCGACTGCTCATTCTCACACTGGTCACCAACCACTGACGCTAGACAATCCACAAGCCCTGCAACACAGAGAACACAAATGGCTTGTGACTTGCTCAGTCAATGCTGGTACTCAGTAGCCCCTAAAAGCCGGAAGAAGCGCGTCATGATACTTAAACGTTTATCGATCAAGATGGGAATCGGCTTGATATATCGCCGAGTGATGCATCAAGCGAAAACGAATGTCTGCGAAGTATCAACTGCTTCAATTCGCTTGATACTGTGATGGTGTTTGGCTGTCTTGACACTTCGGTCGACCGATGTGGCGCGTTCTCTTGTTCGACCCCACCCCGCCACCCAATGTGTTCGCGCAAAGAAAGGGTAGCGGCTGTGCGCTCCTCTCAGACGTGGATGATCCTGTCTACAAATGCCCAATAGTAGTGTGCTGGGGGAGAATGGACGGATAGAACGGTGCAGTAGCAGCGCCACTGAATACAATTGTGCACCGCAGAAGTCGTTTGAAGCCATGGACGTATCTTCCGCGCCCACACCTCCCCCCATCCCCCGTTACTGCTGCCACAAATAACACACCCAGTCCCAGTCCAGTCACAATCATCCAAAGGTAAAGCACAGAGGTAAGAACAGCACACAGGTAAGCGAAGTCAAGGATGAATGTAGAGGTTGATGGAGGAGGCGGTGGTGGCGGAGGAGATGGAGGTGGCGGTGGCGGAGGTGGCGGCGGTGGAGGAGGTGGAGACGGAGGGGGACTTCCTCCACAACTGCAAGGTTGAAATTAGTGGAAACTGTCAAGAAGTGCAGATTGTCTTGATGCTTAAAGACTACTACTACATATTTGAGGCATGGGTTCCGCTGTCAGCGCCGCCGTGAATGGTCCGATAGAAATTCCACTTCGACTACTAGCTTCTGCTCTGTTTGCGGAGTTTTCCTGCATACGAACTACTGTTTTGAGATGTTTCATCTTCTCACAGATTGTGAGGTGTCACAGTATGCCGCGCGTCTGTGATTCGTCTGTGAGTGTTGGCTTCTGTGAGTCGTTCCATCTTGACTTCTCTGTGTGGCGCGCTTGGTGCTGGACGCTAGAACAACTTCGATGTATCAAGAATTTGAAGCTCACTGGCGTTACAGTCTAAGGCATCAAGCGAATTGTCACGTCATTTGGATTATCAATCCCACAACTCGCTTGACACATCGCAGCTCGAGTGTCAAGCGAGTTGGGGGCTTAATGCTTCTGCAGTAGGAGTGTAATCTTACACTCTTCCGGCTTTTAGGGGTTAGTCCAGTGTCCCAAATGATCACCTTCACTGTCCATAGGGAGTTTCATGTCTCTGTCGACGAATCGGCAACAGAGGGATATGACCAATTCCTCGTCCACACCACTGGAATCACTTGAGACCAATCGCATGACGGACTTCTGCAAAAGACACCACACAACATATCACATCACTGAAAAAGCAGTGGAATTTTCAACACAGACCACTCTCTCGTTAGTCTCGCAATCCCTCTTGCCACTGAGCGGACCGTCAAACCAGTTGCGCAGGCATTCCACCGACTTTGGATATCTGACGGCTTCAGCCACAAGAGCTGAAACGGACTTCTCACAGACGGCGCGGTATTGGAGGAAGTCGCCAGTTGCCGATGGTCTGAGGGCTTCAGCCGCCCGCCGCCATCGGGAAAGCAGTCGCAGCATCGAGTCGTCACACCTGCAAAGTCTCGTCACCAATTTGGCTCAATCCAATAGTACTAAACAACAAATGGTAAAACCTCTGCTGTTGAATGGCCAATTGGATCAGTCGCCCAAACACAAAGCCCATCTCCAGCTGGAGGAATTCCCGACTAAGCAGCTTGGCGTTCACTCCTTCCCTTAGGATGGTGGAGAGAACGAATGACCACTTGGCCCCACTCTCCACTGGGAAACAGTTGTGGTGGTTGCTGCCAAGTGTCTGCTGGCGAAGGGACAACAGGAGTCTGCGCAGCATTCCCTAAGGGTGAGAGAGACAGCTCCTACCACCGGAGGTTACTTCCGACAATTATCTGGACTGATGTACTCAACACCTTGTGAAGCGCGTCCGTCTTCTTGAAAGCCGCTTGAAGGCTTGAGAACTTCAGCCTATCTAGCAATGACGCCAACGCCGCTTGGAAGCGCTCGCTGGGAAACAGAGCCGTCTCGGCGAAGGGGGCTAGGCTGGAACGAAAGAGGAACGTTTCACAAGTACTGTTTCCAATCAGTAGAGATGTAAAAAAATTATTTTCAAACCCAAATTAAAAAAAAAAATTTTTCAAAAAAAATTTTATTTCAAAAGTACTACGTCCGCGTACCAAACCCTACCATGGAGATGCTACAGTGTTGTACGACATGGAAGCAAGGTACTCTCAGCCTCTACATTGCATGGCAGAGTGGTTTAGAAAGTATACAGCGATATTCTAATCAAAACTGACAGCAAAATCTGACAACCATCGTCACTTCTGACACTCTGAGCTGCCCGCAGGACCAAATCTGGTGCATATTTGGTCTTCATGGTGTAATTCTGCGCTTATTAATGAACTGTCATGTTCAAGGTAGCTAAATTGTGGAAGACTTTGCTACCAACATGGTAACTTCTACCCAAAATCCAGAACAAAGGTTTTTTTTCAATTGAAAAAAGTCGGCCGACTTTTTTTTATTAATTAAAAAAGCTCTTTTTCAAAAAAATTAGGAAAAAACTTCACATCTCTACCAATCAGTGGGCGAATTCGATTGCAATCGCGAAAGGTTCGAATTCACACCCACCCAAACTCCGTCATGTCCAATTGGGCAATGAGTACGTCATCAAAGCTCTGCAGCAGCCTCTGTTGCACCACCGCCTTCCCCAGAGCGCCCTCCAACTCGTTCCACAGAGCTTCTCCAGTGGTCCCTTCCAGGAGAGATGCCAGAGCTGTCACCCCATTGAAGTGACTGTGGAGCAGCTGCTTCAGAGACTGGCCTGACTCCTTTGTCAGCAGCTCAAGCTCCTCACGACGCCCGCTTGACAATGAGGCCAATAGCAGCGGACCAGTTTCAACTCTAAGGGATAAGGAAAACAATCGTGACACACAACACTCGTCACCGATTTCTACAGGACTGAGCAGACACACCGAGCTAATTCCTGCAAGCTGTTGTACCCCAACAATGAATGAGGGACCGCTGCGAGAGACCGCTGAGAGTCGCTGAGCCAAGCGGACGCCAGTTGAAACTGTTGCGCCTTCAGAGTGGCCGAGACGCCATTGGGGAAGCAGTGAGACAACATCTGAACAATCCTCCGCAGTGAGCAACTGAGACCAGTCATAGCCATCCACTCTACCCACATTCTGCGTCACAGGCAGCCTGGACAGTCCCATCTGCGACTCGGCTCTGAGAAGCAGCAGGAGGGCGCCATTCCTCCAGGATGACTGCTGGAAGTGCGTCAGCGACAGACGAAGGGAAAGAAGAAAGCGCCACAGCTCTGTGGGCCTCGCTTCTTCACTGGCCCCATTCAGCCGCTCCAGACAGCGCTCCACGACTCGCAACTTGAGATCGTTTGGCAGTGAGCTGAACATTCATTCCGACGACTACAATTGACCTAATGATTGCTGTAGGAAAGACATCAAATAGCCGAAACCTGTTGAAAAGTGAAGTAGCCAGTGGGGCGAAGGCCTGCAGTGGCAATTTCACCGCTTCCAAGACGGCACCACTGATTTGCTCGCCGTCCGTTGGGGCGAACTCTTTCTTTGCCTAAGAAAATGTTACTGGTTTCTGGCAAGCAAACGAGCTTATACAGTGTTGCAATGCCAGTCAGAATTGACCTGCAATATCCAACTGACGCAGAGGGCGACCGCCAATTGAAGTGACCTCTGCTCTTTGTGAGCGACCGTTTCCCTGGAATGCAAACGGAACAATGAGACCACTCTGTACTCCAGACCACGCACAAAGGCAACGACTTCTCAGTCCAACAAACACTCACAGCATCTTCCAGGCGTGGGCCGTCAACTCGACGTTCAGTTGAGAAGCGTCAGTAGAGGAAGAAACACCAATGGCCACTGGGATCAGACGACTCTGAAGGCGAATCAGTCGCCTCCCATCCTTCCAGGGCTTGGCGCTCATCCACTGACTGAAAGGAAACAGATGGATTGAGAAAAGGCATGGAAGGTTACGACAACTACACTGACGAGCGCCTCAAAAGGTCGCAACGATTGTGTCGAGTCAGAGACCACTTGTGATGCAATGGGGGGAGGGGGGGGGGTCCTTTCAAACGATAAATATGACGCAATGTTACGGCCGCTCCGCATTATGACCATATCCACCAGTCAGAACAATGCAACCTGGCAGGTAGATGCTCTTTCATTCAGAACCAATGCCGAGTCGCAGCCGCGTGGCGAACAAACAACCGTCGACTCACAAGCAGTCGACGTAGAATGTCGTCTCTCCTTCTTCAGTGTCAAGGCGGTTCCCAGCTACTGAGAGGACGCTGAGACATCTGGCAGACACTTCATCATCCACCGCTTTCTCTGTCTCTTTGGAGAGAACGCTGCAGAGAAAGGCCCTGACACTGGCCACCAGAGGCTTTGGCAGTCCCACACCAGACAAGAGAAGACAGCGCAGCGCCAACAGACGTCCTGCGATGCAGGTGGGGCGTCCAGATTTCTGGGAAGCTCTGAACCAAACGAGCGGCACTCAGATGTCAGAGAAACCATCCAACTATACTAACACCAAAAGGACTCAACCTACTCTTCCGTCTCCACTGGAACATTGGCGGTGTACTTGCTCTGGTAGCGCCGCTTGTAGCCTGTCTTCGACGACGACCGAAGCGCCCCCTGTCGAGCCACATTCCCACTGGCTCCCACCGACTTCTCATTGCCAGTGACGATTTCAGTCAGTGTGCGCACGAGAACAGAGCTCGACTTCAGGAGAGGCGAAGAAGGGAAGGGGGAGGCCTCTCGCAGAGAAGTCAGAGTGGCGCACAACGACTGCAGAGTAGAATCGGTGGGACTCGAGTCAAAGAGGTAGACGACGACGTTGTCCTCGAACGTCTGAATGGAAGACCCCACGAATGAGAGAGGATTCGTGCATTAAAATGCTTGTGAATGGGTAAGGTTTCAATTAGGATGCAATACTAGCATGCCAGTGACAGTGACCTGCACGAGTCTACAACAACGCCTATCTGTGGATAAGGTTTCAATTTGGCTACACTATTAGCCTGCCAGTGAAAAAGTGACAGTGACATGTACTTCTTGTTGTGCCCACATTTTGTTAGAGTGATGGCTACCCGACCTGCAGTGAGTGGTTGCACATCTCCAGCGTCCTTCCAGAGAGTGAAGGCGAGTGGTCGACGCCCAGAATACCAGTGAGCAGAGAGCGAAAAGCGAAGCAGAAGCTCAGCTGCTTGGTCAGCGCCTCCTGCAGGCGTTTGAGATGAGGCACTGTACCCGCCTTCTCACTCTGGCCGATGTGCATCTGGCAAACAAACCAATTGTTACGAGAAGTCACCACAATAGACACTGAACCGCCGAAACAGCGCATCACACGACACACACCCTCTTGGAGTGTCCAATCTGGCTGCTGGGCGACCCCTCCAGAATGGCGGCCAGTTCCATCAGCAGCCGCTCCACAACCTCTGGGATCACTTCCCACTTTCCCACACTGCTGCTGTCTTCACTCCAATTGTGGACAGTCGCTTCTCGCGCTTTCCCCATTGTTGGTTCCCCTCCGAGCAAGCTCTGTAGCAAGTCCTCATTCCTTCTCCACTCCCCCTGACCTTTCTCCTTCGGCTGTCGACGTCTCAGAATGTGAGTGGGAGAGGGCAGGCAGAGGGAAAGGAGGAATTCGGCCAGAAAGGAGGCTTCGAAGTGGAAGGAGCGCAGAGTGGCAATGGGACAGAAGCGACGCTGTTGCTGTTGGAGGTTATTCTCTGTTGTTGACTGCTCTTCCTCCTCCTCCACCTCACTCTCCAGAAGCCAACTGATCAGACAGAGACGCTGCGAGTATCTTGACGACCCCATGGATTTGTGACTCTGAAAATATATACCGTAAATACTCTAATAAGCCCCCCCCCCCCTCGAATAAGCCCCCCCCCTCCAATAGTACCCCCCCCCTAGTGGGGGGTTTAAAAAGTAAGCCCCCCCACCCTCCAATAGTACCCCCTACCTTATAGTACATGTATGTGTACTATAAGGCATACTGTATGCATGTATACTGTACTATAGTACAACTACAACTACTATATGTAGTAAATTATACCCTTAGTACATGCTATGTTAAGGATATTCAGTGCCTGGAAGGTATATTCTGCATGACATACGTACATTTTGTGTACCTTGGGTCTCCGGAAGAGGGGTCGAAATATTAAGCCCCCCTCGAATAAGCCCCCCCTCCCTCCAATAGTACACCCCCCCACTAGAGGGGGGGTTGAAAAAATAAGCCCCCCGGGGGCTTATTAGAGTATTTACGGTAGATGGAACCATCGGCCATTCTATGTTAAAATATGACCCACATCGACTGACCGAAACACTTTCAGCAGCTTCAGAGATTCCCACCTCGAATTCATGGCTCAAGTCTACTCTTTCACTGAAGTTGACCCTTGTCAGCAGGGAGAAAAGCAACTTGGCAGTCTCCACAGCAGGCCGCTCCCTCAGAGACACCACGTGTGGACTGAGGACTCTTCTTAGAAGTTGCTCGCGTCCCATTCCCAACAGCTCGTCTGGCAAGTCTGAAAGATCATTGCAGCCTCACAGTGAAGCCTGTGCAGTCAGTGATATTGTCACAGAATTGAAGTCACGCACCAGACGACTCGACGAGACGTCGTAGCACGTGACAAACGTCTCCGTGGACTCTGCGATGCGTCAGCAGTTTCAGCAGATGGGCCACGAGCTTTGACCAGTCCACGAGACCTCTGGCAGACTTGGCACTGCCCCGCTGCTGCCCTGTCACTGATCCCCTCCACTGCAGACAGGCGGGCAGGCCGTAGTACAGCAGACGCAAGAGGGTTGACTGCACCTCAGCGCTGAAAGAATATTGGAACTACTACCAACCAAGGTGACGTTTCAACAGACGCTGATGATGACAGCGAAGTTCTCAGGTGACAGTAGGTCGATTTCAAGGTCGTCACTGTGAAGACTGGGGTAGGTACGAAGCTAACAATGTCACGTCATTCGTATTCTCCGGTACGGGCCCAAAATGGCGAAACCGCACCCTTTGCTCTCCATCAGGAAGTCCATAGTCTTGTTGATGATCTCAGCCGTCTGCTCCACCTGCAGACTCCCATGGAACTCTGACAAGACCACACGCAGCACCTGCGCCCTGCAATGGACACACTACCGTGGTACTGAGACGACAACACTGTCACTGATAGTCCAAATCTCCAACCAAGGTCTCAGTCTGTCGGGGGATCTGCGCAGTCCCTTGGCAGAAGAGAGCGTGTCGAGTAGAAGGGGCCAGCCAACTTCCAGACATTGGCGCTTCCGAGACGGCCACTCTCTTTCCTCATCGGCGCTGTCTGCAGAATCTCCCGCCTGAAAGAGAAGCAATAGACAGTGGCCCCAGATAGCATTTGTCTTTGTTGAGAATTGATATCAACTTCTACTGGAAGCACAGGCTCTATCTATCACAACAATTCAAACTGCAAATCAATGACCTCAGCGACGGTGTAGTTGGCCAGTGTCGTCTGATTGAGAGCAGTTGTGGACATTGGACTGAGGGAGACGGAGAGACCCAAACTGTGACAGACAACCAACACCCTCGCCACCAGTTCCACTGCCGCTGGACTCTCCAGACGATTCTGGCTAAAGGAAGCGAGAAGACTTCTAAGCAAAGTGAGAAACGCGACAATTGGCTCAGACAACGCACCGGCCGGCTGTCGGCTTCCTAGCGCTGACCTTGTTGAGAGCTTCGAATGCGCTGGCGTACATCTGCTTGAGAGTATCCTGCAATAGAGAAGATGCAACAAGTGGCAATTGTAATCCCAGTGCGATGTCTTGTGTCTAATTCCTTCGTAGAATAGTGCTGACCATCCACTGCTCATTGAGAACGGCGCCGTCCCCCTGTAGTGTGGCGCAGTGTGGGTGGTGGAGGGAGAGGAGGTGGAGGAAGAACGTCAGCGTCCCCTCCTCCTGCTCAGGCAACTGAATGGAGCGACAGAACTGGAGAGAAGGGTGACAATAAAAGAAGGGGCCGGAGAGGACATCAAGAGTCAGTGGAGGTCACTATCTCACTGATAGATAACAGGTCGAGTTAACATTGAGTGGCAACGGCGAAACATCTCTCCACTTAGGAAGAAAGTACTAGACACAAGAGCCACAATCCCACCAGTCACCTGCGTGAGTTCTGTGCCAGAAGAGACTGAGTTCTGTGCAGTGAGCGCCGCCGGGAGTGCGGAGTGTAGAAGGAGAGGCGCCAGAGCGTCGGCGGCCTCCCCCACAGCCAGTCGACAGTCCACAGCCACTCCTGACATCAGTCGACTGAGACAGAGCGAGGCCCAGCACTCCCCCTTCGACTCCAGACGACCGCCATCGCTGCAAGTGACAAGCTGTTGACGTCTGGGAAGATAGCCATGGAGAGAGCAGTGAAGCACAAGTGTCAGAGTCAGACCAGTGTGAGAAGAGCAGGCAGAGGTCTCTGCAGAGGGCGTGGATGAGTGGAAAGAGGTTGTTCTCCACCAGGGAAGGAACCAACTGAGAGACAATCTCCAGAAGTGAGCAACTGCTGGCCGATCCCTTCTTCCACAGGTAGAAGAGGTAGGCGAACACCTCTGCAGTAGAAGGTTGCAGACACTTGTGAAAGGTCACTAAGCTACATAAACAGATGACAATTCTTTCAAATTCCATTCTACCCACCCTGTATCCTGTAAGGTCTGATGGAGTGGCGTAGTGGATGACGTGAGCAAAATAGGCGCAGGGCAGACAGCCAGTGGGAGGCGTAGTGGAGGTGCACGACAGTGGTCGAGTCGTCGATGTGACACAAAGCAGCATCGTGCACCGACTCGAAGTCCAGACGACACGCTTCTGAACAGATGGAGACGACGACTGTGCAGGCAGAGAGAAAACGAAATGCTCAGGCAAACATGTCGTGGAAGATGGAAACTATCGAACGGACAGAATGCAAAGGGAGCATTTACAAAGGGACGAGACAAAACGTTTCTTGGGTTTGGCATCGACACAACTATTCGCAAAGAAAGAGAGGCTTGAGGAGAGTGATAGGTTCTGGCAATTCTACCGCTAACAACAGTTCGCAATAGTTCAGCAACCATGACTGCCACTTGTGTAATGGGAGAGGGGCGTATTGGGGGGAGGGGGGTTGCAAAAGGACAACACAAGAGCAAGTTCACAGTGAAGTTCGTCCACCACCTCTGTTGGCCAGTCGGAGTACCAAGAGCCAGACGGGACCGCAGTCGTCAGCCAAGTTGATGGTTCTCGTTGTCGTCGTCTTTGACTTCTGCTGTTGCTGCTTCTTGGAAGAAGGAGAAGAAGAGGGGGAGGGAAGGGAGGCGCGACGCTTCTCCTCCGCCTTCTCGTTCTCCCTCACCTCCTGCATGACAGCGACAAACACACAGATAGCAAAGCGCTCTGCCACTTCAGTGGCAAGTGGCCACAACAAGACAGTGACAGACCTGGAGAAGGGCTTCGGCGACGGCTCTGTGGACGGACTTCCAACTGAAGCGACTGCGACGCTCTTCCGCCGCGCCCTCTTTCTTCTTCTTCGCTGCTCCATTCTGGGAAGCGCCTCTGTCAAAGACCTCCTCCAGACTGTCCTCCTCTTCGGGGCGGTTCTCGCCCACCACCGATCCACCCACTTCCCTGTCGTCGTCGTCTACGGTTCCATTGGCGTGGTGAGACGCAGTGGAACTGGCAGCTGCTGCAGTAGTAGTAGCAAGGGAGGAAGAAGTGGAAGAGGCGTCGACCTCGTCGAGAGCCGCGCAGAAGAAGTCGTCGCCCAGAACTCCCTCCAACTCGCGAAGGGCCGCCTGCAAGAGAGAGACACACTACTCGTTCGTTTGAAGAACAAAACTAAGCAATCACTCACCCGTCTCTGTGTGGGTCGCTTCGCCGCCCGTAGAGATTTGCAAACCCCTTGAATCTCTCTCAGCCTCTCTGAGTTCGTCAAACTCATCTCGATCCTCTTTCTTACTTCTTTTGTGCTCTATTTCTTCCTTGCGAAAACATCCAATCCACACTTGAAACGAAGTTCGTATTCTTCAAGTTTCCGCCGAAATTATGCGCCAAAGACGAAACGGTAAACCGCAGACTGTGAAGTAATGACGCATATATCCGGACGCCGGAAACTACATACGGTGACACATGGAAACTTGGGTTCCTGTTGGACAGCGGAAACTGTTGATATTCTGATTTTTGCGCCATAGCGGCGTTGATGTGTACCGGGTGTCCCAAAAAAAAGTGAACCCCTTTTTTCTGGCTTATAACTCACTACTGCGACTACAAATCTCGACCAAATTATACACATGTATACCCTATAAAGTTCTTATTTGGTATACCAAATTTTATTCGCAAAGTCCTGACACAACCAGAGTTACAGTCGATCTAGTGCGTGCCATCCAAAAGCATTGTGACCTGCGCAGTCTCTTGCACTCAAAACGATAAATTCCAACCAAAGATCACTCAGATCAACGTGAGAGGTCGGCAAAATACTGCTCATTAAATTTTGCCTAAATGTGTCCCAAATTGGCTATAATAACACCCTCAAATCTGGCGCGAAACGAATCAATCTGACCTGTTTCAAGAATTCGCTGTGAAATCACGTTGCGTGTGGATCATCCCAGGTGTGGCAAATTTTGACTTCTAAAGCATCCAGCGGTATAAATATGGTACTTTGGTTCTGGCTTGACGGTTTTGTGAAACCCATGAGTTACAAACAACCGCAGAATCGTTTTACCAGGAGGAGTCTTCTTACACTAACTTCGCACAGGACGAGAAGAAATTTGAGCGTCAATGATTCATACGCGTGTCACTCAAGCTAGCCTTAAGCGATTGATCTAAAATTTGGCACACTAGTCAACAACTCATCAAGGTATATGTGTGCAAAGTTTGGTCCAGATTCATTCACAGAAGTGTAAATTATGAGCGGGAGAAAAAGGGTTCACTTTTTTTGGGACACCCGGTAGTGGAGAATGGCGGCGAGCAGAAGCATTACATAGAACGAACACTGCTTATGCCTAGAACTCCAAGGATAGGAGGTACGTACGAGAAGTGACTGATAAGAGAGTCGATTTCAGTTGCTGTCACACCTGGATTGAATGGCAAATCGACGGGACCACAAGAAACACAAATTTTGTTATGGCACATTTGTTTGGGTGGCATTTGGAATCGGCAAGGCTTATTGGCGCTTATAGGGGGCTTATTGGCGTAGGGTGGGTCTGAATGAGTGCCCCCAAATTCTGAATGAGTGCCCCCAAATTCTGAATGAGTGCCCCCAAAGTCTGAATGAGTGCCCCCAAATTCTGAATGAGTGCCCCCAAGTTCTGAATGAGTGCCCCCAAAGTCTGAATGAGTGCCCCCAAAATCTGAATGAGTGCCCCCAAGACCTATGTAGAGGCGCTGGGCACAGCCGGCCTAAGCAGGGGGGTGAATTATATATGGAGGAGTGTTTATTCCACCTACAGTTTGCACTAAAACTCGGTCGGCGTCGCGCCTGGCGGGTCTCAGCTGAGGCTTAGCGCGACCACCAACTTCAGGGCGCGCTCCGCGCGCCCTGAAATCGGTCACCGGTCGCGTTAAGCCTAAGCTTCGACCCGCCAGACTGTGACGCCGACTGACTCTTGTACACTGTGGGCGCAGGGCGAGCCTAAGCATAGCCTGATATCAAAGGAAAATCTGTTTGGAGGTATAGAGAACGAACGCGGTTTAACGACTCCCCACATAGACGAGATGGCTTGCGGCTCCATCCACACCGTGATTTAGATTAAACACCGCACTTAGAACATTGGGGGCACTCATTCAGAATTTGGGGGCACTCATTCAGACTTTGGGGGCACTCATTCAGAATTTGGGGGCACTCATTCAGACATTGGGGGCACTTATTCAGATATAGCCATTGGCGTAACTGACCCAATTAAGTGCCATGAGGTGGATAGTTCAGATGTTCTCGGTCGAAGTGAAGACCCAGTTGATCGCCGACACAGTCCACTTGCTGAAGTGAGCATCGAGGAATTTTAAAGAACACATTTGACTTTTGAAGTTCAAAAACTCGTGAGCACTTCAGCAAGGAGCTATTCAGCTTCACTCGCCTGCTCGACGTCATTCGTTGCACCCTGGTAGAAGTGACCAAGAAAGCTCCGTTTCGAGAAGGCGCCGCCGTCATAACTGATCTACTGCCGCGCATGTTTGGTGACAGACCACCGAATACCAGCTTCTTACGGTAGGCACTGAGATGTATTTTAGTGCAAATTGCAGAAACGGCGTTTGAATTTTTGAAAACTTTGTCTCTTCGGAGATTTCTCAGTGTAACGCTGTCGCCTTTGTTGCGGGGTTTCAATATTGAAGAGACACCTAACAGCTTGAGTTGTACCAAATGAACGTGGAGCAACAGACGATGGGAGGCATCGGTTACTTCATCGATGCCGAGCAACAGGCTCTCCTCAGGGGACTCGCAAATACCCACAGCCTGCCCGCTTTGGAGAGTGTGGATCTTATTGCTTCCAAAATGTTTCAGGCGGCCTATAGAAGGAGAAGCACAGTCTAAGTAAAATAGTGGTGGTAAGTTGGATGGTTACAGATGTACTGTATCTGTGTCAAACACTCGTAAACTCGACCGTGACTGACAAGTATGTATCTGTGGCCACAGCGATGTATCTCTGTCCAACCATGTTGCATGTTCCCCATGGATTACTTTCAGCTTAGGATGAACTCGTTGGTAATGGTCCATGACATACGGTCGATGTGGCAGTGACGTCAAAGTTTTGTCCGTAATTGTGCATATTTTCTGTGTCAATTACCCGCAGACTCGGCCGTGACAAGTCATCTGCCATACCGATTTATCTGTGTACAATGACAATGAATGTACAATGATGTGTACAATGATACAATCAGATATTTCTGTTTTGGGTTCATGGACATCGCTTTCGAGAACGACTTCGCTTTCTTCCTGGAGGAGATGTCAGACAACGATATCGCCTCCTTTGCCACGCAGAGCTACTTGGGTCGGAACGCCGCTAGGGTGCTCTCCAGGAGCGGCGACGTCTTTCAGGCCTTCTTTGGAGCCATGACTAACACATGGTCCACTTAGGGGAGAGTGGAGCAGGTTTCTCTGTTGCTACTTCATGAATCTCCATAGGTAACTGGTCTTTTGCTACTGTCACAACCACTGTCCTTCAGCTTGAGCGCATCAAGACGGCACACGAGTTCTCTGAAGAGCAGGTCGCATTACTGGATGCGACGATTGGTCAGATTCAACAGCGTATCGAATGGCACGCCAAGCACGGTGAAACGGTGCTCACTTGGCTGCGAGATTGGTGCTCTCAGACAGGCTGCGAAGACACGATGTAGCAGTGCACATTGATTTGTTACGATCGCTGAGTAGGAGTAGTGAACTTAACTACTGCCGCTATGGACTGGGTCGCCGATTTTCCGGTGTGGTCGACGTATGTATACAGTAGGCCGTCGACTGACTCGAATGGTGCTATGAATTCACCGAAGCGAATGTTGTATGTCACTAATAAATGCAACAATATAACAATGGGCATTAGGACACTGGTAGCTGCTGAAGAATGAAATCAAAATTTTCCCTGGAGGACGTTAGTCGTTTCTTTCTTCAACCAACGCTGTGAGAGACTTCAAACGCAATCAGCAAAAGGTCGTCGGCGGTGGCCGTGGGCGTGATACCATCCTAAAACAAACTGTTTTTTCGCCCAGAAACCTTCTCAAGTTCATAAACAGGATGGATACAGCTGTTTACTGCGTCTCGAAGCTCGGGACCTCTCGTTTCTAAATGGAGTCATTTTCTTCACTTTGAAAACGGCTAGGCACAATATTTGCTTCAAAATGTCACTGAAAGCTGTGGGCGCTGCTCTGTTGATATTGTCGATTGGATGCGCGTCAGGTGGGGCGCCCTGACCGAACACACCATTCGCTCCAATTATCCCATGCCCACTCTGTGATCGAATTACAGACTCAGTAAGTTTCAATATGCTCTACCTAAACTCCAGGCAACAGAGACGCCCGATGCAATCAGCCGCCCACCGTCGTAGACGAGAGCTGTCTCAGGTCTTCCAGTAGAGTGAACCAGACGCGTTGGTACTTCAACGGGGAGAAGGGACTCTGCCTCGCCTTTCACTTCGAGGCCTGCCGCCATAATGGGTATCCATTCGTCGAGAGCCAAGGGAACAACTTCTACACCAGGGAAAGCTGCACCTTGACCTGTTACGGAAGTCAGTTGAAGAATATCTGAAAATTCCGTATCTTCGATCTCCGGTGTTCTTGGAGAATATCACCTCTTCGCGAAACATTTCCAGTGCACTCGCCCTGCGGCGGCGGCACGAATCGTCCGATGTTGCTGTCATCGAATGGTACAGAAGAACTAGCGGGCGACTTCTGCGATTCCAACAGCAACGACACGGCAATCTACGGTGGAACGCGTTCTCTGGCCTGTCCCGAAGGCTGGAGCTGCGTCGTGAACTACGTGGCGGCGCACTGCTGCAACCGCACCTTTCAGGGTTGGGTAACGCAGTTGATCTGTCAGTGGGTCCGTCCAACTCTCTGTCGTGGTCGTCAACACGCACCTCCGTCTGTAACGAGTGCATCTGTTCAGAGCAATACTACGCCGCCGAAGCGCCCACTTGTCCACACGGACAACACGCTTATGGAAAGGACGAGGGCATTGAGGGGTGGCATCCGCTGATCGGAGACGACTGCGACTCGCTTCCGTGCCCCAAGGGCTATCCCTGCAAACCTGTGAACGGCCTCTTCTCAAAGTGCTGCGGCGACCAGCCGTCAAGTCAGTGCTAGGCAGACAAACCGTTTCACAGGCACAAGGGAGTGAAGCGGAGAAAACCGTAATACGTAACACCGGTTTCTCAGACAGTCGGCTGTCGTCGTTCGACAACTGTCCAGGCGGGGAGCCACTGAGGAACGCAACCACTAACGAGACGCTGAGATGCGACGAGCTGCTGACGGCCGAAGACTGCCCTGCGAACTCCTTCTGCTTCAGACACGACGAATACGAGATGGGCTTCTGCTGTCCGCCCGTTGAAAACGGTGCACTGGAGATGACAGCGATCAACTATGCGGCTGCGGATTTCCGTCATTTTCAGATGTGGAAGAGCTGCCCGACTTCCCAGAGCTGACTCCCCTCGGCTGCTCCCACGAGCAGAAGGCGCACATGAACGCCTGCTTGACCGATTTCAACACAAGCGCCTCGCAATCCCAGGTGCGCACTTGCTTCTTTGCCACATTGGAAGCTGTCTCAATAGTAGTCGCTTCTCAGAGCCTCGCCGACAAAGGCATTCGCGTGCTGGCCGACGCCTCACTGGCCACCAGTCTTGTCGATTGTTCCTTGGTACAAATTGTACCTAACAATTTGTACCCCTAAATTGTTAACAATTTAGGAACAATAACAATTTGTTCCTCTGCTTCCAGGAACAAAACAATAACAATAACAATCTGAAATGGCGCCAGAACAAAACAATCTGGAAACTCATAAATTGTACCTAAATTGTTCTAAATGTAGGTAAAAGTATGCAGTAATCCACAGCAGTTATGAAGCAAATGTCATATAATTTGAGAATGTTTCGTTATTCATATCGCAACTCGTTTGATTTCATGGAAATTTCCACTTAACGAACTTCTGCCGTACGGCACCCAATCTTCCTAGGAACAATTTAGGTACAATTGTTCTTAAGTTGTTAACAATAACAAGAACAATTTGTCGAAATTTGAGAGGAACAATAACAATAACAAAACAATTTATAAAATTAAGAAGTGGAACAAAACAATAACAAAACAATTTAGAAAAATGTGGTACAACGACAAGACTGCTGGCCACAGAGCTGTCAGGCAGCTGCGAGGCCATCAGACGGTTCGGAGACTGCACTCTGCGGATCATCGCAGAGAACGACCGCTGTGACGTCCCCGTAGAAGAGAGGCCCCAGGGGTGGATGGTGGATGGCGTGTGCGGCGGAAACAGCAATTTGACGGCGTTGTGGTCCCGCCAGGAGAGATGTTTGATTGACGCCGCAGGACAAGCCAACGTCACACGCTGCGAGACAAAGTTCGGGAGGAAAATCGACCGCGCGGCGGCCAGGGGCAACGTGCGGGTGAGAGTTGCAGGGATTCGTTAATCACAGTGAATACGCCAACAACTCCCTCCCCTTTTCCAACTCTTCCGTCGCACCCACCAAGCCCGAGGTCAAACGAGGGGGGGGGGGACGCTTATTGGAGTATTTACGGTAATATGCTTCGTGGAAGCACTCAAGCGACAGATCATCACAATGTGGGAGTGTTTCAGAGGCAGTGTCGCCAGTTGGCCGCCTTTGGTCGCTGTCTGACGTCGCTACTCCGCGAAGCCTGTGGATCCCAAGCGGTCAAGCTTCTCAACCAGCTGAATCGCCTTCAGCAGGACGACCTCGACTGCGCCAGCTATCCATAGTGAAAGCCAGATGAACAAGAAGAGATGGGGTGAACATCAATCAAAGAAGACGATCGATCACGCAGTCCACAAGCAACTTTCTCAACTGATCAATATACTTATAGCTGGCATAATGAGCGTTTTGGGGTGGAACGGAGAACTTCAACTTCAGCTTGGTGTCACCTGTAAGTAGGTTAATCACGAACTTATTTGTATGGTAGTTCTTGACTTGAATCTATGGACGAATACCTTTCGAACAATGTACGAAGGAAGTGCCCAAGCACTACATTAAGCGCAGACAGAGGATTGATACCAGGCAAGTCGTCCGGGGGACGCAGTATACTCCACAAATTTGAACTCCTACGCATGGTGCCTCCTCTGCTGTTGTGGCCTCCTGACACTCCCAATCGGAAAACTAATGCCGAATTCGTGATCTACATCCCAGAATACCCCAGAATCAACATACAACACCCCTAACTTCCTATGGACTCGCAGAAACGAAATTCTGCAGTTGGGGTACGGTAGCATGCGATTTCGTCATAGGTACGTTCAAACATTGTCTAAACGATAAACGAATGCCAAATTCATAATCAGCGCCCCCGAAAACCCCGAAATCGAGTATAATATTGCAAAAGTCCCACAATTCAAACGGACGCGGCAGGGATACTGTAGCTTCGAAAATTTTTCCAAAACACTTTTCTAGACCAGATTTAAGCGTAGAATCGTTTGAAACCACTTTTGGAACGATTCGGCAACGCATTCGAGCGCTACAAACGCCGAAACACAAAAATCGCAATTTTCGACCCCGGAGTCAAAAAAGTCGCAGTGTAAGAAAGTTTTTTGTGTTTCGGCCGATTTTCTCCGTTCATGGCCCATTCGATAGAGGACATCTGGGAAGGAGCACCAAGAGTGGTCTCGCCGCTCTAGCTGCTACCTAGCTCGCACAGCAGCTCGTCAAAGTCGACCCAGGGCCAAAAATCGCGAATTTTTCAAATTTGGCGCCAAAATGAGTCCCGCAGCGATCCAATTCATTTTTTCCACCCTCGGCCCTATCGAGTACTACAACATATCAAAAGATAGTATATACCATTATATGCAACTTTTTCGAGTTCTACCTTGTTTAACCCATTTTTCAGTACTTTGAAAATTTAAATTTTTGAATTTCCCGCCAACGGGGTCCCGCAGCGTGACCCCATTGGTCTTCCACCCTGGCCCCTTACTAGATATACCCAACGCAAAAGACCGTTTGCAAATCGGCCCCTTCACGCGCGAACGCCATCCGGTTAAAATTACTGCGTTTCGCGCACAATCGCTATATACTCCACACTTTTTTGTGGAGTATAAAAATGACTGCGTGAAGTTAACTGCTGGTGCGTAAGCCTAAGCAGATAGATTTGCACCACCGCAAATCCAATCAGGCGTTAACCTTATAGAAAGGGTGGAACATTTTCTTGTGCACTGAGCGAAACAGAGCGGTCGCTCCAACACTTGACTTGAAAATCTCCCGTGCTATACATACCATTGAAATTTTGGATCGTGGGTTTCGCACTATAGTCAGCCCTCTCCCCATCTCCACCACGCACATAAGATGCGTGCGGCGGCAGTGGGGAAGAGGGATGGTGGTGGTGGAGGTGGGGGAGGTATTGGAGTATTCGCGGAAGGTACAGCAGAAGGAAAGTACGTTGGCAGCAGAACTTTAGAGTACATGCAGTTCGTCCAGCCCGCTAAAACGCAAGTACGTAGCACAGCAATTCAAACACCGCAATTCACACAGCAAGACACGCTCAACCATACCTGTAACGCGCCCCCTCGGGGAGGGGGGGGGGGGGGGTAATCCGGATTTTGGGGGGGGGGGTTTCCAAAACCGAGGAGGGGGGGGTCAAAATGACCTAAAAATTTGGCAAAAAAGTAAGGAAATTTTGAAAAAATAGGTTAAAAAGTGCCAAAAAACGCATAATTTTGATTGAAAACAGCCTAAATATAGCGCCGCAGGCGAAAATTTGGCCATATTTAAGCCCCGCAGGCGAAAATTTTCGAAATTATTGGGAGGGGGGGTCTTTCAGGCTGGGCAGGGGGGGGGGTAGGGGGGGGGGGGGGGGCGGGGGAGATCTCCGGCCAGGGGGGGGGGGGGTCCCCCCCACCCCCGCGGTACAGGTATGCGCTCAACGAATGTCAAGAGAGGTCACTGGAATCGAAAGCTGCCGAAGTCTCCTTTGGCGGCCGCTCGGAGGCATTTCTTAATTCGTGCCAACTTCTCGGCTTCTCTGACGCAGCGAGCTGTGTTTCTCTTCTCGAATGGGTCCTCGATGAACACTATGGACTCTTTCGAGTTCTGGGATTGACGCTTTTGGAAGTCGTCGTCCTTCTCGAATGCGCAAGCGGCCGCGATGGAGATCCACTTGGATTCGAATGGAAAATTGGCGCAGAAGTTGAAGAAGCCTGACAGAACTTCTGCTGCAGAAGCTGTGTTCTTAGAACGGCTGGAGACTTCTGAGAGACAGATGTCGTCGAAGTCGGATGGCGCCCACTCCAACTGTGTGAATCGAGAAGGATACAGCGATTGCAGATTTGGTAGAAGTGGTTTCGCCCTGCTCTGAAAATACGACGCACAATTGACCTGCCAATGTCGCGTTTTCGTCGATTTCCTATGTAACAACGCTACCTGAAAGTAGTGGAGGACCAGCAGGACGAGACTGTAGCTGTTCAGGTATCCATCCATGGCGTCGTTCAGCCCATTGGCCGCCGCCCACTCTTTGACCAGCAGGCAGACGGGCGCGAATCTCTGGTCGATGCGCGAGTAGCAGTGGAGCAACTGCGCTCCGAAGATGGCCGTGACCTCGTTGCAGCTGATGTCCACCTGACGTCCCAGATGCCTCAGGCGCAACACTGGAACGGCGCCAGATCTCAGCTCCACTTCTGAGCAGCCGCCGTCGCTCTCCTGGCATAGCTCTGAGCAGCGTCGCAGAGTGTCCATGGAGTGATGCCACTCGTTAGACGTGCCACCACTTTCATCTGGCAGGAGGAGGCAGAGGTCGAGGTCGGAGTCGACGCTGCCCAGACCGTTGGCCAGCCCTCCGATCGTGACCAGCTTCAGGTCGGAGCGTTCCAGTTTGGAAGACAGGAGCTTCTCGAGCGACGCTCGCACGCTCTCGACTGCCTCCACAAGCTTCTCAATTCCATTCCTCTTGGAGTGATAGAAGCGCAAGATTCTCGAGTTGAGGTCTTCCCGCTTCCCTTCCAAAGAGTAGAGCAATTGGATCTCTGACAGATGGTCGTCCTCTCCAAGTGGCGTCTCCAGAATCAGAGGCAGGCTGTCCAATCTTGGGTCATTCATTAGAAGGCTGAAAGCTTCCAGGCCAATGAATCCCTTGCCGATGGTCTCATGGCGGTCCTGCCTCGAGTTGAACGGATCTGAAGAAGAATCGTCACTTTGGGACAAAGCCAAATTAGACGAAGTGGCAATTTTCACTTTTAGAATCGTTCAGATGGATGGCCTTCAAGTTCTCGAATCCAATTGTACGCTGGAACTCCGCCATTACTTTGTCGTATGATGCTTCTGCGCGAATGTCGTAGCCTGAAGAAGCGAGGTTAATATCTGACCAAATAACAAAGCGAAGTCCACTACATAAAGTAATCTTCCCTTTCACCCACCGGAGACAAAGATGTGGCAGGTGTCGAGGCAGACTCCGACGCGACTTTTATCCTTAACCTGTTTCAAAATGGCAGCCAGATGCTCAAATTTGCCCCCGATCTCTCCTCCTTGTGAGGCCCCTGTCTCCAGCACTGCAAATTGCAAATTGGAACGGTCCGACGTTGAATGACAAAACGTAGAAATACTAACGAATGACGACGGCAGAATCGGCAGTTGCTCCGTGAACGTGGTTGACGGTTGCAGCGACGGTAGCCAGAAATTTCCCAACAAAGTCGTCGGTTTGAGGCACTTTTACTGAAACTGTTGGATACTTCCAGTAAAGTAACGCACTTAGTTGCCCATTTTGACCAGCCGTACCAAGCTCGGATTAACCATCTTCAGGTAACCCGACATCACCTAACCTCATCGAAACGCTTTTAGCAGCCAACGTACCGAGTGTTTCGAAACTCCAGCATCCCCACCCCCTCCACAACAAGCTGTAGGAAACCTAGAAGGATGAAACTTGGCGATATGTTGGCCCATTATGTTGACACGTCTGGCGCCAAATTTCAGCACCATAGACCCATCCGTGCGGGAATGGGGGCTGGAAACACAAAATTGGTCAATTTCTCAAACACCGCTGGCTTGTAACAGCCACAACTGGTGCTGCATAGCAGCTAATTTGATGCGACTCGTACCACTGCAAAGAGGAGAAATGATTCTTTCGATGATGTTGGAGCGAGCATCATAGCTGGTTACGAGCTCGAGAACAAACGATTCAAATTTGATTCTCCGGTTTCATATCGGAGGTTTCACGCTCCCGCTGCTGGGGAACCTCTTCCACGAGGGCCAGTGTGCGTGGCCAATTTTGCGTTTACAGCTCTCATTCCCGCACGGATCGGTCTACGGTGCTGAAATTTGGCGTCAGACGTGTCAACACATTGGGCTAACATATGTCCAAGTTTCATCCTTCTAGCCGTTCTTACAGCTTGCTGTGGAGGGGGGTGCTGGGGTTTCGAAACACCCGGTACACCCAAGGTGATTACCGCCGTGTGTGTCCGCGTGGACGTTGTAGTAGCGGATGCCCATCTGGTGACAGAGCTTCACGTCAGCCACCATCTGATTCCTGGTTCTCTCCAGCTGTTCAGACTTTGGGGAGCCTGGACTGATACGGTAGGAACCGTGAACGACGATACGTTCTTTGGAAATGGCGGACTCCTGAGACACAAAACCAACACAAATTTCGAAGACGGACGTCCGAAGAATGACCACACAACTCGCCTTGCAGGCTTTATCAAATAGTTGAAGCGCATTCTCGTCCAAAGGCTCGACTTCACAGTAGGAGCTCTTGTCGTGCAGGAAGAAGGCGACCGACCGGGACCCTACGGCCGCAGCTTTGTAAATGGCGTTGTGAAAGCCGCCTGAAGCGTCAAAGTGGTGATCTACTTGTGCACTGCACGTAGCTTGGTGTCAGGAGGTACCTGCAGTTGAGAACAATCTACCGTACTTTTGAGACTACTCACCCATACTGTAGGCGTCCTTGATATGGCAGCCAACCAGTTTGGAACTGTTCTCTCCAAAATTGTCGCCTGCCACTGAGGTGATTAGGAATTCGCCGGTGCCAAAGCGCGCGCCGATTCTCTTGAGCGACAGCTGCGGGGACGGCTCTTCTGCTCGGAATCGCGACACAGAGCAGGTGTCAAGCAGTCTCTTGAGTTCTTCCTCGTACTCCCCTTTGGGCTTCACGCATCTAGCCAGTGTCAGATGGAGCTTGGAGGGGCCGTAAAACTTCACTTCACGGGATTCGAACAACTCCTTGAGCTTTCCCCAGAGTCTCTGCATGGCAGTGTCGCCAGGGGGCACACTGGCTACGACCACTCGATAGTGGCGCAGAAACTCCAGGCCCTGCAGCTGCAGGGGGCTGTCATCGAATGTGGCCTGGAGCCACTCTCGGTTCTCGTTGACTATCTGGGCAACTTTCTCTACTCCGCCACAGGGTTCAATGTCCTCGTTGCAGAAGAGGCACACGGTGATGTGGAGGTGGTCGACTTGGGCCAGTCGTTTCACCACAGTGGGGAACTCGGACTTCAGACGCGTCTGGATCTCTGACAGCTGCGTCAGCAACGCCTCAGACTGGACCCTGACGCTGAGGTAGTAGTCCACCTTCATGCCCTTGGGAACGTCGGCGACGAATCTGACAGCCGGCTCAGCTCGATCCGCAAAAGCACTGGCACCACTGCATTGCAAGTGGTCCATTCCAACTGCAGGTTGCGGCACGTCGCACTGCTCATCGCTCTCTTCAGACGCGTCGTCCAGCAGTTCCTCCACTGACTTGACAGGCCAGTCTGCTGGAGGTGGTGTGCCGCTCTGGAACACCAGGTCCAGACGTATGCGCTTGTTCCAGACCACGACGCCCTTGTACCTATGAACAGAAGGAGCGCCGCACTTGTGTAGACCACTGAAGTAAACCTCTGAATGCTCAGTGAGACCCACTTGAAGTACTGAATCCTGTGCCGAGGCAGGGCTGAGGTCGCGGGGTCGACTGAGTCGAAGTTGTCCCAGGTGAAGGCGTCGAAGTCCTTCTCCACTAAGCCAGTGAACCGATCGAGATAGCCGATCTTCACGTGAGCAGACTTGAATCGACCGTCCCACTGGATGCGGTCGATTACATTCTGAGCCGTCTTCATGGATTGAGTGTGAGTTGGGCGATCGCGCTCTTCTTCTGCAGCTAGAATTGCAAAATTATAACACGCAATAAAACAAGTGAAATGACGTGCGAACCAATTCTTCACCATCTTACCGTGCGTTTCAGTACCTAATGTAACCAATGTGAAACGTTTGTCTAATTTCCATTCTCCGCTGGGTTCGAAGAAGACTGTCTCCCTCCACTATAAGTGTCACGTGGAATTGTTGATTGATGCACCTCTTTGGCCGGAAGCATATTTCGCTCGTTTGTGTCGTCTCGGCGATTTGGTTGGCTTCGATTTCGACTCCACTTGCGATTGCGCCTGGGTCCACCACTCCTCAACGGCTTCCAGACACGAAAAGAAGTCTCTTCCATTGCTTTGAGAGATGAGAGAGTGGAACTCGTTCCTCTGTTCTGTCGGAACGCCCACGCCCTTTAGAAATACGTCCATCTCCTGACTGTCATCGCCTAAAGGGACAGTGATTCATTCATTAATTCCGTTTCCTTCCAGAGTAGGTACCGTATGTTGCGAAAAATTGCTGTGCACATTTGTATGTATGTATGCACATAGAGTGTCTACATACAACCACTTGCATGTACTACAGTAACTACAATATGTACGTACAGTAAGCCACTTGCTTGGAACGGCGATCTGGACGGCGCGCTCCTCGTCGAGTTTCATCCTGATAATGAGTTGGTAGTCTCCCTGGTTCTCGATAACTTTCAACCTATCTTCGCCAAATTTCTCGCGACACAGCGCGAGTTGCGCCTCCAGAATTGTTGTCTCGCTATTTGGGCCTCCTTCCGCCATGAGTTGAACTCGGCGCTACTTTGCAGATGTTTCAACACAAATGGACCGGTAGGATGGTGACGTATGGGCAACAAGCGGTAAGTAGGTCTTGTCGAAATTCGCAGGCGTGGTTCTAACACTGTCGATTGCAAGGCCTCTGTTATATACGGGAGTGCGCGTTGCTAAGCGTTGCGCAATCGCCATTTATAGTCGTAGTCAGTGAACCATGTCACGAGAGGCAGATAGACCGTCGTAACCTCGCCCGCCAAACGCCGTCAAGTGTCGATGACTGTTCCTTTGACTTCCACGGGTGTATAAAAACATAACAAAACAAGGTAACTGAACGGGACTTTTCAAGGCTTTCTGAAACATATTTCACTTCTGCGACCTGTTCGCCAAAGCAAACCATTCGTTACTTTCCAATACACGGAGTGCGTTGCGTTGTACAGTTGATTGAGAAGTGCAGGCTGGGGGAACTCGTCTTCAATTAGAGAAGTTACAAATACAATTCATAATGGAACCTTTCTTTCACAGTAGACAGAGAGCGACTCGGCTGTCCATTGTTGTATGCTCGATCTACTGGTTCTATCTGGATGAGTGAGTCTTTGCGCAAAGTGTCACACACAGCCGATCCGATTACATAGGCGTCATTCGATGTCAAGTCAAGGTCGATGGCAATTTGCCTACGGGGATACAACATCTATATCGTTTTGCTCGGCTCGGTTGCTCGGTTCTAACTCACACTTCTCTTCAAGTTCGAAGAAGCTGTTCACTTCTTGTTGTTCTGGAACCGCAACCGCCGGTCTGCAAAGTAGTAATTCTAGAGTGTTGCAAGGGTACGGCTGCCTTCGCGCAGATCGTTACAAAAATTACAGTAACCCTCTTCATGGAAGTCAGGCATTATCCGTCCAAAATTGCAATACGTAAATACACCACGTAACAAGGTCCCACAGTACGAAAGAACACAGAGAAGGAAGAATTGGAGCGAATCGCGTTGCCAACAGCGCTGTTTAGCACTCCGACCCCAAAAGGAGTTAGGGTCGATTGCGACGAGTTAGGGCCAAATGGACTGCACCACGTGATTCCCCGTTGAAAACTGATCCGGAACCGAGTTTTAAAAATATTTTTTCGGCTACCGTACCCCAGCCACGTCCAAAATTCGAATTTCCACTCTGGAGGACGAAATCAATGTTGGAGTCGACCCCAGTGCTTTCGAGGTCGCTGATGCCGAATCTGGCATTGTTTTCGCGCCTCGGATCAAAATTCGCGAGTCTTTGCCGATTTTCGACTTACCGAAGCCCTACGTCGACGAAACTGAATGTGAGGTGATTGTGCGGTTGAATTTTCCGCTCGGGACCCAGCACTTTCGCCACCTCGTATCTCCCGAACGACAAAAAACGACCTCAGCGGTTTTGGTCTCGATCGAAAGGCAATAAAAGTGCGCAGGCCGGATCGAAGAGTTTGCGAGAATCCACCGTCGCAAACTTGAGTTATGATTTTTTAAATGTCAGAAAAAAATTAAAATTTTGAATTTTTTACCGTACTCCTGCGTCGGACCACCTAGGGCGCCCGTTCTGGGATGCCGCCTAGAGGACCCAAGGGCCTTCAATATATCCAAAAATCACCCAATTCGGTCCACTTTTGCAAAAACTGTGGGGTGTTTTTTTACTTAGTAAAAATTTGAATTTTAGAATTTTCGCGAAATTCTTCCACCATCGAAAATTTTTCACCCCCCGAGCACGCTGCGCGTCGTCATAAGCTATCTTTTTAAAAAAAAATTTGGCACCCTAAGTGCTTCCTGGCGAGCGCTAGCTCTGGTTATGCTAACTGTTTGCTTTACCGCTCCTATAGCACTCCTTCGCTTTTCAAGCGGCGGAGTGCCAAAAACTGGCAAGTGTAGACCTCCTTGCCGTCCATTTTACTTTGTCTGAAGATGGACAAGGGCCGCTCAGCCGCCTGTTCTAGCACAAAGATGGAAGCAAGCTGTTGCGTGCACACGGCGCGTCGACTGACTACACACGTGGTTGCGTGGCGAATCCGAATATTTGTAGTCTTTACGGGAAGTGCCTGACTTCCATGAAGAGGGTTACTGTAATATTTGTAACGATCTGCGCGAAGGCAGCCGTCAAGGACGTCCCTATTTACGGGCGCGGGCGCGCCCGCCCTTCCCTATTTACGGGCGCGCGGGCGCGGAAGATTTAGCGCTATTTCACTCAAAGGCGAGTCTGGAAAGTGGCGCCGCTTGTTCCAGGTGTTTTCGTGAATCAGCTGAAGGCTTTGGAGTGCCGAAAACTGATGAAATATCCGGAAATACCCAAAAATCTGTTGCGCCCGCAAATTCTATTGCAACTTGCGCCACAATGCGGGTGCGGTAGCAGCAAAGTTTGAATCGGCGGTAGCTAGAATCAAGATCGTACATCTTCGTAGTGCACGCCTGAGTCATGCGGCATGATTTCTTTGCCCGGGCAAGGTTTTTCCTTGTTGAAAAAATTGTGTGATCGTTTCAAAATTAACTTTGGAAAATCCAGAGTTACTTTGCTCCAAACATGAATATTTGTCCAGCTGCTTGTATGCCAAGCGTATTTCCATGCAATTCAGTCGGTTATATGTCGAATCGCACCACAGAAAGACAAACTATGCTGCTACTGCACCCGCACTGTGGCGCAAGTTACAATAGAATTTGCGGGCGCGGCAGATTTTTCGGAAATTTCCGGTCATTTCACCAGTTTTCGGGACTCCAAAACCTTCAGCTGATTCACGAGAACACCTGGAACAAGAGGCGAGGCTTTGCGGACTCGCCTCAGAGTGAAATAGCGCAAAATCTTCCGCGCCCGCGCGCCCGTAAATAGGAAGGGCGGGCGCGCCCGCGCCCGCGCCCGCGCCCGTAAATAGGGACACCCTGTTGCAATCTTTGCGTCGTGGATTTCGCGTGTTTCAAGAGGCTGGGACGGACAGAAGCGATCCATTCCGTTGCCAAGGGAAGCTCAGTGCTCAGGAAAAACTTCTCACCAGCGAAAGAACAAGACATGAGGTTCTACTCACGCGTGTATTGATCGAACTGCCAGAATTCTCACTATTTATTCGAAATCTTCAGTTACCGCGGTCGCGGCGGCGGCGGAGGGGGCAGAGGCGGCTGGGGAGGAGGCCCACCTATGGGCGGCTACGGGGGTCCCCCGGGAGGGGGTTTCGGGGGCCCTCCCCCACCCCCTCAGCCGCCTGTGGTGGGGGGTGCCGATCCCAGCTCCGTCTACACCTCGACAAGGCCCCCCTTCGATCTGACACTCTGCGAGCCCATGTTCCCCAAGACCAAGGAGCTGGATGAGAAACCGTTGGCCGAGGTTGTTTGTGATTTCTGTTGGAACGTGGCAGTGAAACTGTGCTTGAATAGGGGGTGGCAGCCGATATTTGCTGTGTGCGATGTGCGATTTCGAAGTTAGCTGATGTTGATGTTCTAGGCCAATGCTAAGAACAGTTGAGGGGTATTCTTATCGCTCGCCTGGTGCGTCAGACAAGGAACGTCTGAAAGTTGCATGTTATACTGTTGTTGGCGTTGGTCGGACTTGGCTTGGAGAAGGATTGCGCTTTTGGCTATCACCGCGCTGCGAACTGGCGAGAATGTTTCACATTATCTTCATTAGCTGCAACCCTATGTGGGTTTTTGATGTCCATTCTGATCTTCCCATTTCACAGGCGCTTCTGAAGCGGAACACCGATCTGACTCCCACTCCAGCGGAGCAGGCGGCCGTCCTGAATCTGGTGACAAAAGTCAACGCCGCCATCGAGAAAATGATCGTCGCCCCCGAGCTCTTCTCCGCCGCCGTACTGTTGCTATTTGGCATCGTGCCAGCTTTGTTCCCTATTTGCCCTCAGGGCATATTCTGTATCATCTGATATTCAGACGGTGGAGGAGGCTCGTCAGGTGGGCTCCTTCAAGAAGGGAACCATGATGACCAAGAACTGCGTGGCCGATCTGGTGGTGGTACTGCGCACACTGCCCACAGGTGGGGTAGTGCGCAGCGCGCTGCAGTGGTTTCCTGAGCGCAGTGATTGAACAGCTGTACTCTCTGTTGCAGTGGAGGCGGTGACGGCGCTCGGGAATCGCATCGTGGAGGATATCAAGTCCTCTGAGCCCAAGGAAGGTGAGAGAATGTGGTGTTCTACTGTTTTCCTACTGAATTCTTTATTGAATACAAGTGTTGTACAAGTGGCGTTGCTGGCACATCTTTCCAGTCACTTCACTGTCTCCTACTGCTTCTAGTGCTGGGCTGCGTCCCAAGGGAGTTCGGCTGTGAGATCGCGGGGACGCAGGCGGTCGTCCGCCTTCTGATCTCCACCATACCGCCCAATCTGAACAAGTTGGAGCCCGATCTTCACTGTGAGTGTTGAGTGAGAATCATTGAGGCGTTGGGTTTGACTGCGGTGGTGGCGCTGTGCGGTTGTAACTGATGCTGTCCAAAGATAGAAACATGAAACGATCCGTCACCCACTTTCCCTGACTGCACTGAGCTGCTTCCCTTGGCGTCAGATGATAGTCATAGGCTACTGGTGGCAGCGAAGTAGTCTTATTGTCATATTGAAGCTATTTTGTCGACCTCCAACTCTTCCATTCCTCGCGAAACGCTCTCTGTTATCTGTGTTGCAGTGGAGGAGTCTCTGATGCGCAACCACCTGGCGTCGGTGCGTCACGCGCGCTGGTTCGAGGAGAACGCCTCCCACTCCTCTGTCAAGGTGCTTGTGAGACTGCTGAAGGACGTCCGCCTGCGCTTCGCCGGATTCCGCGTCCTCTCCCCTTGGGGCATTGAACTCCTGGTGAGAGAGTACTGTAGTGGCGCCAGTTTGAATTTTTCGATAAGTGAGGTGAAAAGCTCACTCGTTAGGCCCACTACGCGGTCATGAATACGCCCAGTCGGCAGCCGCTCCCGTTGGGACAGGCCTTCAAGTGGGTTACTCATTACTGGTTGTCACAGAGGCTTCAGGGGTGTTGCAGAGGTGCGAGCAGTTGGTGTTTGCAGGCGCGTGTTCCAGCTTCTGGCGGCGGGCCTCTTTCTGCCGGGTTCCCCAGGGCTGATCGATCCCTGCGAGCCCACCACTCGCATCCAGTACAACATGACCTTTGAGGAACAGGTGAATGGGTTTGCAGTGCAATCGTTCCACCGAACGGTCAGTTCTCCTAAGTCTGTGTGATAGAGGTAGTTCTGATGGGTGCGCTGCGTTACACTTTGTTCATCTAACAAGTGAGTGTTCATGAGTGTTCAATGCCAAAACACACTTGTGAAGTCAACAGAAGTCCAATGCCATATCTTGTGCCATTGCAGGACGTGTTGTGCAGCACGGCGCAGACTCTGCTCAGAGTGTTGGCCCATGGAGGCTTCAAGCACATCCTGGGACTAGAAGGATCCGCCAGTCAGTGTCCGCTATTATCACTAGTGTTAAGCTAGATCGCCAGTAGAGTAATGGATTTCAAGAAAACAGAATTTTGATTTGCTGCATCCCTTCTAAAGTCGTTGAAACATCTGCGTGCGATTGATTACTCTCTCCTACATGCAGTATGTGTCCACGCCGCAGTCTACCATATATCGCCAGTGAGTGCGTGTGTCTATTTGCAGCGGTGGCGACTGAGATGAGCGTGTGGGACGGAGTGGTGGTCACTCCACTCGAGAAGGCTTACGACGCCGCCGAAATGGAACCCGACGAGGGAGGGGAGGTGAGAACTCTTTGTGACACTTGAGCAATTGTTGGGAACACAGCAAGCTATTCTGATTCCCTTGAAAGCACGCCTTGGAAACATTTTCTCTCAGAAAAGGCACACGTTCAGGCGGCGTCTATGAGGCTCAATGGGAGACGCTGACACATAACAGAGGAATTATTCACTGCGATATGTATCACTAGGGGAATTACTGCTATGATTGTCAGTGTAAGAAATTGGGTAGTAGCTTTCTGTGGGAAATTGACTGTACGCAAATAGTTCACTTCCCAGCTATAGTTTGAATGTTTTCAATTCAGGACGACGACATGGCAGACGGCGAGACGGCGGCCACATAAACAAACAGTGATTGTTGATGGCTTAGAACCCTGTTTGGTACCTACATACCTACGATAGCGTTCAAACTCTGTCATTCTCTCTTTGTTGGTGGTCTCTGTTGCGTGGCAGTAGTGACTCCGTTTGTCCCAATTCAGTGCTTCTTCACTTCGTCGTTGGTTGTCAGTGGCGCACTGCCTGTTAGGATGACGATAAAGGAGAGCGGGCAGCCCGAGCGCATCAGAAGGTCCGTCCTTCTGAAGTACGAGCCCCGCTGCTGTGACCGTCGCTAGCGCAATCTTCAATGTTGCAAGAGTAACTTAGCTAGCGACCGTTTCGCGAAGTCGACGTCATGAAGCGAGACTGAACGACTGATTATTGACAAAAAGATGGTCGACGTGGGCTTTCAGACCATTCAAGCTCGTCTCTACTTAGGTACCAGTTAACAATTCTAGACGCTCTTAGTACGTCGACCGACGTGTCTTACGGACGGAACCGAAAAGATGACATCGACTCGAGTGCTCAAGGCGGACTGATATTTTACATGTGAAACGTTTCTTCCGTTTGCGTCTTGTTGATCCGACTCGCCCAACGCTCACAGCACGCAAAGCAACTGTTGTTCTTGCTACTTTCCAGGCTGACCTACCCTTGTCCTCCGTCTTCTCAATGCGACAACGCTTCCCTTCAGTAGGAAGCGCTGGCATTCCACGCAGAAGCCCTTGGCCCCTTCTCCCTCCGTGACCAGTTTGGTCACAACCAGGGTCGAGAAGTGGTCTTCATGAAAGACTCAAGCATGTCGAGACTGGTAACAGCAAACGAACTGTCAGCACTGTTAGCGAGACACTATCTGCATCTGCCACCTGATTGATCTCCATTCTCCACCATCACCTCCATCACCACCACCATCTCATTTGAATACCGGTGAATCGTAAGGCGAGCAACAATCAGCAATTGATTACCTGTTGTCATAGGTGCAGGCGGGGGGGGGGGGGGGGGGGGGGGGGGGAACCCCCCCCCCCCTGGCCATGGCCCTCAGGAAATTTTTCCTGAGACCCCCCCCCCCCCCGGCATCCGAAATTCGGAAAAAATCCGGAAATTTCAGAAATTTTCTTCAATTTTTGGTAGTTTTTGGTCCTATTTTGTCCAAATTTTCGCCTGCGGCGCTATATTTCGTCTATTTATGCACAAATTAGCATGTTTTTGACCAAAATAAGGGGTTTTTAGGCACATTTTTGGCCATTCTAAATTGATTTTCCGGGTACCGGGACCCCCCCCCCCCTCTCGAAAATTTTGCTTAATAAGAACCCCCCCCCCCCCCCCCCCGGCCTCCGGGTGGCCTGCACCTATGCCTGTTGTCATTGCGTTCAAAAGTAGAAGCGCTGAAACGATCGGGCGCTTACTTCCCTGACGGCATTGATCTTCGTCTGTTCCTCGAATGATCGTTAGCTAACGCCATTCTGTCACGAAGAGCAGATTCTGCAAAGCCAACAATGTCACTTCGCTCGCGCTCGTCGTCAGATTGCACCGGATAGCTGCGTCTTGCAAGTAAATGTCATTACGGGTGCCGCACCCCATAGCGGTCTGAAGAAGGCTATAATCCACCGACGCAGACGACGATACAACGATAATATTAGACTAGAGGCGTGGTAAAAGGAAAGCGTGAAACGTTTCCTTCGCTTGCATTTTGCTGGCTTCACTCGCTCCTACATATAGGTCGGTTACTTGTCGATCACTGCAAACATAGCATTCGCAGAGCTTCTACTTCCTAGGCCGACTTCCCCTTTCTGGCCTCCTCCTCAGTCTCCTCATCCGGCGGCTTGGCGATGGGCTCGGTGGCGCAGTGCGGGCACTTGGTGGCGTTCTCCTTGCAGGGCTCCTGACACCTGGGACAGGGCCAGTCGGTGGAGCTGGCGTCCACCCTGTCCCAGAGGCAGAAGAGCAGGCGGATGAAGATGAAGACGCAGAAGGTGACGATGAGGAAGTCGATGATGGACTGGATGAAATGACCGTAGTCCATCGTGACGGCGCCTGCGAACTCGGCCTGTTGGCGCGTGTAGAAGGTCGCCTTGGAGGTGTCGTTGGGCGCCCGGCGCATCACCCAGAAGAGCTCGTTCAGCGACGTCGCCGGGAGGAAGAGGGCCAGCACCTACGATTGGGTGCAGGTTTCATCATACAGAGGTTGACGGTACCCTAAATCATTACTCTACCAATATCATGTTGGCCAATAGAAGCTTTAACTAGTTTACAGTTTCTGTTACATTCAGTTAACTGAAACTGAATTGAAACTGGCAAGCGCGCCATAACTGATTAGTTTCAGTTTAACAGAAAGTTTAGTTTCAGTTATTTGGCGCTCGAATTATTCAAAATGTCAGCGCATTTTCGCAAAATTCTGTCAAATTTTCGACTGCAGGTAGAGGTTGTACTCCTACAGCATCCCAGTAGTTAAAGAAAAGAACCAACCAAGTTCTTGCTTATACCTAAATCCTCAATATTTCGACACCCGAAATGGATAGAGACTAATCATTGTGGACATAAGAAGACCTTCAATATCTGAAATTCAGTTTCAGTTACGAACAAGTGATACGTGACACTCCTTGAGTGTCAGATAGGCACTCCGCGTGATTGTTTTAGCAGACGGGGGCACAGAAACCAACAAGTGTTGCATCCCGTTAAATTTGTTTGTTCCCAATTTTTTCAGTGTAGAACTAGGGTCTATGACCCGGGGCGGGCCTAAGCAGATGCCATACACTTAGAGGCCGATGTGGCGCAAGTGACGCGTTGGAGCAGGCTGTACTGACCGCTGACTGTCTATAGCCACTCACAATGTAGAATGCCAGCGGCGCCCCAATTGTACAGGCGCGCCTTATCTACGCTACACAGCGGGGGCTCCCCCGCTGGGGGGAACGGCGTCGGTTTCTGTAGTGCTACAGTACGACGCTCGTATAACTCGGTTCGATTGCGCGTGCGTAGACGCCTTTCTCAGCGCGTCTTATATGGACGGCGTACTGTAGGCGCAGCAAAATCAATGGCGAACGGTATTTTCGGATGCGCGAAATTTTACAGAGCGTCAGTATATTCCGCCAAAATCAGGCTAAATACACCGCAAATCCCCAAACAAACGACGGATTCGCGTTCTGCGGCATCAGAGAGCCCAGACACAACTGTCAACACAATTTTGAAAATTCGACCCCGGGACCCAATTTTTGGCCGGCCGGTTGCCGAAATCACGGTAAAGGCGTCCCAAATCGCAAAACAAACACCGGATTCGTGTTCAGCGTCGTCGAAAATCCCCGAAACAAGTGAAAACTCAATTTCGAAAATTTGACCCCGGGATTCAAAAAATCGGCGCGGCCGGGATACCATACCTCAAAATGGTCAAGACACTTCGTCTAGGCCAACTTCTGACGCGGAACACGATGCAACGGTCAATTTGCCGCTAAAGGCACGCTTTCCGGCCCAAAAATCCATTCAAAGTCGAAAATCCCAATTTTCCGCTTGGGACCCGGGACTTTTGGCACCGCAGATCTCCCGAACGACAAGACCGATCTCGGCGGTTTTGGTCTCGAATGAAAGGTAATATAAGTGTCCAGGTCAGAAATTAAATTGGCGAGCGAGTTACGATTTTTTAAAGGTCGGAAAAAAATTTCAAAATTCAAATTTTCTACCGTACTCCCGCGTCGGACCACCTAGGGAGCCCGTTCCAGTCCCGCTTCGTAGAGGACCCAAAGGCCTACAACATATCCAAAAATCACCAAATTCGATCCACTTTTGCGAAAGTTATGGGGTATTTATTTTTTTTTTCTTAGCAAAAATTCGAATTTTTGAATTTTCGCGAAATTCTTCCACCACCGAAATTTTTTCACCCCCCGAGCACGCTGCGCGTCGTCATAAGCTATCTTTTAAAAAAAAAATTGGCTTCCTAGGTGCTTCGTAGCGAGCGCCAGCCCCGAAGGTGTTAACTGTGGGCTTTACCGCTCCTATAGCACTCCTTCGCTTTTCAAGCGGCGGAGTGCCAAAAAGGAAGCTCGCTATATGGCTAACGGAAATTGAAGCTCGGCTAGCACCATAATTCAAGAGAAACTAAAATGAGTTTCTATTGTATTCAACTTGTACCTTGTACTCAACTAGACACCCACAGGGCTCATGATGTCGTCGACGAAGGCGTTGATGACGGCTCGGAAGGCGGCGCCCACGATGATGCCGATGGCTAGGTCCACGACGCTTCCCTTCAGCATGAAGCGCTGGAAGTCCTCGCAGAAGCCCTTCGCCCCCTTCACGCCGGCCTTGCCCACGTTGGTCACCGCGTTCGCCATCTTGTTTGGATTACTGTAGCTCAGTGATTCCTCAGAGAAATGGAGACTAGTGTTGTTGTCGAGAAGGGGCCTCAGTTAGCAAAAGGCCGAAGCGCTTCTAGAGTGGCAACAGAGGACGAGCTGCAACTTGCAAAGGGCCGTGTAGCGGTGTAGCAACTGCTCCCTTCGTGCCTTCGCCTTCTTCTAGCGACGAGTCTGTCCTCTCGTCAGCTGACGACGGTTGATTAATGGGGCAGTGCACGATTGGACGACTGAGCCGGGAGGGAAAGGTAGCGAAGTAAGTAGTAGGGAACTGCGCCTATCCGGCCTTGGATGGATGATAGGGGCCGTAGCTAGGCGTCGCTAAGACGCCTCCTGCTACACACAGACGCGCCTCAAAACCACCTAGGCCGGATTTGCACCCAAGGGCGGAGTGACAGTCGGGCTCTACGGAGGCAGGAGTAGCGTTATTCCATGCTTCCTGTGCTCGAGCTTTTGTAAACGGTTCTACAATGGAGACACCTTGAGCTTACACAACGCAACCGCTCCACCATTCAACTCTAGTCAAAATGCACTTCATTGAGAAGCAAAAGTTGCACACTGGCTGCGTTGTCCAGTCGAAATCACAGCACAATACTATTCAGACATACAAGGATCTCCGTGATAGCAAACAATGTTTCAAGCGGAGTCTAAGCTTCCTGCCCCCATTAGGCGTAGTGTTCCGCTTCGTTGACGGTCGTCTCATTGATTTGAGGATTGTGTTACTATTTGGATTTGAGGTGTAGCCCATAACAGTCGTTCTACTGGCGTCGGCGACAGTGCCGATCGACGCGTCTACCTATCTATTCGATACTCATTGAAAGAGTCCAGAATCCAATCTGGACAACTCCCCTTCCACCTGAGTCACGGGCGACAATTTGACAAATTGGCCATAATTCAACCGGTTGGTGGTAGCCCTACATATAGAACTTGCTGTCGACTGTGGTATTCTTTTCATTCTTCCATCGGGCCCCCGTCGCGTCGCCGTTCCGTTCTCTGCTGATGGCGATTTGTGTGTGTGAACGAGTGCTCCCTCTCAGAGGCCTGCTCTCTTTCAGGGTTGAGCGATGATGATGCGCTCGAAAGATAGCGGCAGCCACCGGTTGGGGCGGCGCAGTCTGAGTGGCGGAACGACAGGGATGGCAGACGAGCGTCGCAGTCGGTGTCGAAACGAAACTCTGCAGCGTTCTCTCTAAGATAAGACGGGAACGAGACTGACGGCCGGTTTCTCTTCTCCCGTTCGTTTTAGTTCACAGCTTGACGCCTCCCATCTTTCGCCGTCAGCGCCAGAAGCGGCAGCCTGTCTGTGTGCGCATCCCGCTTGGAAAAGTTAATAACGCCGGCTACGGCGGTTTGGAAGACAAATTGCGCCCGACAGGGCTAACCGAATCATCGGCGGTCGGCCGCTCCGCGTGATTTCGTTTCCTTTCCGCTCATTGCTTGCTGGGTATAGCTTCTTTCGTAGTCGTGGTAGACCAGGAAGCCAAATGCTGCAAGGCGACGTCCCTTGGTACAGCGTTTCCATCAAGGCTGACATTGCGATGGGACAGAACAGCTGGCCAGGACTTTTACGAATAACCAAGGTTTTTCTTGTCGCGAAATAAACGGCTCGGCTGAAACCGCTGCCATACATCATCCGCTGAAGGGGCGAACGAATGTGCGTAGGTTCAGTGCGGCCCACGGCAAGCGACGACTTGAAAACGTTTCCTCTAGTCTATAGATTCGCGCGAACGGTTTAAGGTTTTAGTTCGGCTTGCAGCAAATTGGTGATGCGGTCTTGCAATCACAAGTCTTCTATTCAAGTTACTCAAGCCGTGGCGCAAATTTTTCCACTTTCGATTTTCTTCGAACACCACATTATTTCCCGTCGTTCTTTCATCCCTTCTAAGCTTTTGTTTGTCCTCGTCGCCCAGATAACCGGCGCGCGCTGTGCGCGGCCTTTAGACAGAACTGGTCGCGTGCTCCCACTTTGAAAGGGGGAACGAACCCCTTTGTGTCGCTGCCAGTCACTTCTTCCAGGCCGGCGGCAGCAGCTGTTTTCTTTCGAGTCGAAATGTCAAGTCGAGCGGAGAGGGAAGTGGAGACATCATAAACTGAAGAATGATGGCGCCGCGATGACGACGACGGGGGACTCGCGGCAGCCGCAGCCGAAGCCGAGGCGCAAGCGGCGGCCGCGCTCGGCCGCCAGCGGCGTGGTCATCCCCGCGCGTCAGCAAGTGAACAGCACCCTGGGACCGGGTCAGACGACCAACGGCCGCTACCACTACGCGCCCGTGCCCAGCGCGGACGAGCTGGAGTCCCAGGGTGGCGCCCCAGCGGGCTACCAGATGGGGCGGAAGAGGACCAGCTACTGCAAACAGACGGGTTCCTACGAGGACGACGTGTGGATGCGCCGCTGCATGGCGGCCACTCTCTTCCTCTTTCTCTTCACCACGCTGCTGTTCATCGCCATTTCCTGCTATCTGTTCTTGCTGCTGAGGGTCGCCACCGACACTGGAAACAGCAGCGGCACATCTGGGGCATCTGAAGCGCCATACGAGACCACTGAAGCGGCAGGTGATGGACGAATTTCTAGTCTGACAACGTCGACAAAGAAGCACACAACGTCGTCAACGATCACGACAGCGACAACAACGAGGACCACAACAATCACGACTACAACTACTACTATCACTACATCGACAACGACAACTACTGCAACCACCACGACGATGACCTCAACGACCACCACAACCAGCACGACAACGACGACTACTACTACCAGCATCACAACAACAACAACAACAACAACAACAACAACAACAACAACAACAACAACAACAACAACAACAACAACAACAACAACAACAACAACAACAACAACAACAACAACAACAACAACAACAACAACAACAACAACAACAACAACAACAACAACAACAACAACAACAACCACTACTACTACTATTACTACAACGACAACGTCAACGACCACCACCACAACTTCGACAATGACTATTTTTTGGCCCACTCCAAACGAAAACGCCACGGAGCCTCCCATAGCGAACTGTTCCGCTGACACCCCCGAAGCCGTCCAAGCATGGACTGAGTTACGCATGAAACAGTCTCGAAACGATGCCGTCGACGCATGCTCGGACTTCCACGGTCATGCCTGCGGCAACTGGGTAGACGATATCAATAGATCTCCTGGCCATTCTACAGTATTCCACCAATTGGCGGATGAGGTGAAGCGTACGACGACGACGACGGCTGGGAGTCGGTTTTTAGCACTCCGACCCTAAAAGGGCGGAGTGCTATAGTCGGGACACCGAAAACATAAAACGCCCCCCCCCCCCCCAAGATTTTTCGCGCGTGCTTTGTCCGATTTGGACGCGGTTTTTTTTAATCGATAGCTCTCGAGGGATAGTAGGTGTGGACGCACCTTCGTTTTTTTCGCGTAGTGGGAAAATTTTGAGAAAATTCAAAAATTCGAATTCTGTAGTACATTGGAAACGGTTCTCGCTCCATAACTTTCGCAATACTCGGTCGATTGTGGTGATTTTTGGATATGTTATAGTCCTCGAGAATATCTCCCTTGGAAAAGAAACCTCAGCTTCCTAGGTGGTCCCGCGCGGAAGTTATGGGCGAAAGAAAATTTCGGAGGTGTGATATTTCGGTGTAAAAAATCGAGTTGTGAGATTCCGGTGAAAAGTCGTTCTAAACGATAATTTCCCGTGAGCACCTATCGATTTGCTTTGATTTGACACTAAAATCGCCGGAATCGGCCGTGGAAATCCTGAGAAAGTTGCGGGCAACGACCTCCGATTTTCGCCGATTTTTGGCACTTTTCGACTTTGGGCTGCTGTAACGCTCGATTGCGACGCGTTGTGGCAAAATGAATCTCACCACGCGATTCTCCGTTGAAAAGTGGTCCGGAACTGGTTTTCAAAAATATTTCTTCGGCTACCGTATACCGGCCGCGTCTAAAATCGAAGTACACCTCTGTTGACTGATTTTCGGCACTTATCGACTTTGGGCTGCTGTAACGCTCGAATGCTACTCTTAATGGCCAAATGGGGTGCACCACGTGATTCCCCGTCGAAAAGTGATTGGGAACCGATTTTAAAAAATATTTTTCCGGCTACCGTACCCCTGGCCGCGTCCAAAATTCGAAGTACACCTCTGTTGACAAAATCACAGTTGGAGTCGATTCCGGTGCTTTCGAGGGCGCTGATTCCGAATATGGCACTCGTTTTGCGATGCGGACCAGGATTTGCGACTTTTCGTCGACAATTGGGGCACCTTTTGGCTTTTACCATGTGTTGCCGAAACCCTAAGCGTGGGGATTCTTCGGTGCAATGTCCAATTTCGGGTATTCTGCGCTGTAGACGAAGTCGGCATTGGTTCTGCGCTGCAGAGAGACGAAGTCGGCACTGGCAAGGAAGTTTCAACAACAACTGCTGTCGCAAAGAAGTTTCTTTCCACTACTCCTTACGACCAGGTGTAGGTATATGACCGCGGTACAGTTCTGCTGTGCGCCGGCATTTGTTGGCGCGGGAAATTTGATTTCCGTATCGCGTCCTCTAAAGTCACGTTCGGGCGGGACTTGCGGTGCATCTTTGTATAATTGCCAATTCTACACGGTGTGCAATCGCTTTGTGTGTTTCCGCCCACCGATCTCTCTCTCTGTTTTCGCGCCCATGTATTTTGCAGTAATACGTTACTGTAGTGCGCAAGCATTCTCCATAGGGTTAAGTCGCTTCAGTCATTGCTTCGTCTTTGTTTCCGTTCCGCGCTCTCGTTCCCACGCTCTGCTGGCGCGGACGCTCGATTGCGTAAGCGTGTTTCGTGGCGCGCGTGTCTAGCGTAGAGATATCCAGCTGTGCGCACCTCCCGTGGTGCGGACGCTCGATTACGCAAGTCTGTTTAGTGGCGCGCGTATCTAGATCTACCGCATAGATAGCCAGCCAGCTGTGCGCACCCCCTTCTTTGTTTGTCGAGTGTCGTGCGTTGTGTACTAGAGATGGGCACCGGTCACGGGTCGCGGCTGGGCTGATTGCCGGCTGGTTGAAGCTTGCCAGTCGCTGGGTTTATCTATATTGAGTTTTACGACGGTCTGTTGCGCGGCGCGCGGACGGTCTGTTGCGCAGCAGGCGACGCAAAACCTCCATCTGCTATTCCCGAGTCGGGTCGGAGTGCTTCTATGCAGGGGCTCCTGCACGTAATCCTTGTTAGCAAAATTTGTCTCCTCTTCAGACGAATCTCAAGTTGAAGCGCTCACTGGAAGTTTTGCCCGACCGAGGCGTGTTCCACAAACTCAAGTTCTACTACGAGGTCTGCTCCAATGCCGAGGACACCCAAAGGCACCAAGCGGGCCCTTTCGTCGACTTCCTCGTTGGCGGGCACGCCTACTTGCCCTTCCTCGGTTGCTGGCCCATTCTGGGCCAAGACCACTGCATGATCAACGGCGGAATCGTGCCCGTGTTCAACTTCGAGTGGTCCACCGCTATGCTGCAGATCAACTTTGGAATTCACACAGTCTTCAAGATCAGAGGTGATGTTCGTATGTACACACTGCAGACATACCTGTATGTATATGTACCAACAGAAATGTATGCAAATATATGTATGAACACATACGTATTGTACACTGTATGCATTTGTATGCACATACTATACGTATACAGTAGGACATACAGAATGCAGTCCATGAAACGGACAAGTATAGGTCACTCACTACGCAGTATGCAGAACTGGGTATGTACTAGTACTTGGAGGATAAATATTCGCACCTTTTAAACGGAGTGTTCAGCTTTTAATAGACATCTTGCGCTTTTAATTTCCGGCGACCGCGAAAGGCAACAGCGCGCTTTTAATTTGGCAAGAAGCGCTTTTAGAATGGCAGAATGCGCTTCTAATTGGCAACTTGCGCTTTTAATTCGTGGAGGCTGCGGAGTCGTGCCGATGGCCCGCCAAAATGCAGACGGTGGGTGGGGATACAAGCGAGAGCGGTGGATGGATGACTTTATTGTTCATTCTGTGTATATCTAATTTGGAGATCCAGAATTCACATTGCTGGATGGCTATCCTTTGACAGCTGTGCATTCCTTTGAATTTAGGCTATGCTTAGGCTCGCCGTGCGCCCACAGTGCACAAGAGTCAGTCGGCGTCGCAGTCTGGCGGGTCGAAGCTTGGGCTTAACGCGACCGGTGACCGACTTCAGGGCGCGCGGTAGCGCGCCCTGAAGTTGGTGGTCGCGCTAAGCCTCAGTTGAGACCCGCCAGGCGCGACGCCGGCCGAGTTTTAGTGCAAACAGTAAGTGGAATGAACTCTCCTCCATCTACTTCACCTCCTGCTCAGGCCTGCTGTGCCCGTTCCAGTGTTGTGCCTTTCGTCGCTATACTGACGATGCTGTCGCCGCGTGCGGCTGCTCCGCGTACGAATACGGCCGGCAACGCGTCAAGCCAACGGCGAGTGCTGTCGGAAGAATTATAAGCGCAACATGCCATTTAAAAGCGCGTTCTGTCATATTAAAAGCGCTTCGTGCCATTTCCGAAGAGCGGCAAGCAAAAGCTGCTCCTGCAAATTAAAGCGCTAGTTGCCTTTTAAAACCGCTAGGAGACTTTATTAAAAGCGCCCAAAATGCTAACCCCTAGTATTTGTAAAAGCATACACTAGCAACTGATTTCAGTGGAAAATGATATTCTGCACGGCAATTCCCGGATTCTAAGTCTGGGTCATGTGGACAGTGTGACCTTTGGTTTGGGGGATCCGGACCTGTACAGAGATCCTGCCATTCGCAGCGCGTATTCCAGCTTCATTGGCAACAGCGCTAAAATGCTATGCGCCGACAGTGTCAGCTGCGTGCTCAATCAGACTCGCGTGGATGCTTTGGTCGACTTCGAAGCGGCAATTCTCTTGGAATTCCGCGATTTGCTGATGGAACACAAGCCGATCAGAGAATGGGTCAATCTTACCACGCTACAGATAACTTGCCCAGATTTCGATTGGAGAGCCTATCTTGCGATACTGTTCGGCGGAACCAGCATTAGAATTGACGACAACTTGCCAGTTCTGATGACGACGAGGCCTGAAGCGTTCGGCAGACTGCTGAAGACGCTGAAGTCCTATTCCCCAGTGGTGCTGCAGAGCTATTTCATGTGGAAGGTTCTCACGACGTCGCTGGGATCACTGGGAAAGGACTTTCGACGTCTGACAGGAGCCTTTCGCTCGGAGGTATAGTTGCAGACACCAAAGCACCAACTGGATTAACAGAAGTACATCGTAAATCAAACAGGTGAAACGTCTTTCGAACCAAGCCTACGGCACATCGATTCCACTCCCCTACACCATGAATCTTCTGGAACAGAGAGAAATGGAATGTCTGAACTTCATTCGCGGCGTCACAACCGACGCCGTTATCGACAACGACACTCCCTCTTTGGCGTTCCTTGCCGTCAAACCCATTGTCGAATCTGAAGAGTTCTGCGAAGGCACTCGTAGAAATGTGGAGCGTCTTGCCGCTCGATTGACGCGAGCCTACGCCAGCTGGCTCTTCCAGCAGAAGCTATGGCTCGAACAATTCTCTCTGGCTTCAGCAGTGAAGAAACTGCAGGCTTTGAAGTGGAACGTCGCCTATCCCGACTGGGCCATGGAGGAAGATGCTTTGGAGTTCTACTATAAAGGTGCTGTACAATTGGTGTACCAGTTGATTCCGGATGTCTGCGATGGAAAGTATGTACTTCGTCTTGTCGTATCTCTTCGTCAACGATGACGTCCTTCAGATCTCGTGTGGCCCGAAGAGGCCTATGTGAGCAGCTTTACACTGGACAGGGTGCTATCGGCCTGGAGCCTTCGCAAGGCCCTTCAGAGCATGGAAGTCAATGGCAAACCAGAGCTCGACATCGACCAAGTTGATCTCGACATCGACGCCCCATTGAGAACGATTCGCCAGCAGTTCTTGTCTAGGAAGACGTTAGAGTTCTCGATCTCGCCCCTGTACAGCGGCGCCTGGTACGACCCCACGGAGAACTCCGTCACGCTCCCACTCGCCCTATTGCAGGTGGGGGGGGGGGGGGGGGGGCTGATGTGACGCCTGACTTGAAGCACAGCGTTTCAAGTAGAATTTATATGTTGTAAGAAGAGGCAAACTTTTGAATGGAGGACTCTATGTGTCGTGTCTCATTGGCGTTCAGCGTCCATGGTACATGAACGATGCACCAGCGTGGCTTCAACACTCCCAATTGGGACTGGTGATTGGTCACGAAATCAGTCACGCCATCATGGGAACAGGCTCCTATTTGGGCAGCAACGGAGATTGGAACCCCTGGTGGACCGCGGCGGAAAGGTCTTTCGTCTATATTTCTTCTTGTCATTCCAATTATTATTTCAGGAAAGTTCCCCCCTACTGGGGGGTAAGGACAGGTGAATTTGTTCGCCCTAAAGAAGACTGATGATGAACAGGCTGTGTATCTCAGATGACTTCGGGCCCTCTACTACACGGACAAATTCAGCGTGCTCTGTTCACGCGCACGAAGCTTATCACGTACGCACAACGTACATGCGGCAAACGCACTCTACCACTATCAACACACGTGTGTGGATTCAGTGCCTGCCACCGCATCTCACACAACACAATGTCCGCACTCAGTGCAACGTACGCAAGGGTACGGACCCCATGGCTAACTCCCACTTTGACCGCTCAGCCATGCACGCAAGTACAGGGTGGCCCAAAAAAAGTGAGACCTCTAACTTTGCGGCCACCATTCTCTAGCTTGTCTGCATATATCAGGCCCAAATTTGGGCACAACATACCGTGTGGTGCTTTTGATCAACATATAAAATTTCAGACCATTTGATGCAACGACCACCAAATTACACCACTTTCCGCAACGTCATAACGGAAATCGGGTGCACTGACTTTTCTATGGAGAAGGCGCTGGAGGAGCAGGACGTCCATGTCGCTGGGGCTCCTCCAGCGCCTTCTCTATTGAAACTCGCTGCACCCGATTTCCGATATGACGTTGCGGAAATTGGTGTAATTTGACGTTCGTTGCATTAAATGGTCTGAAATTGTATGTGTTGGTCAAGAACACCATACAGTATGCTGTGTCCAAATTTGAGCCTGATATATGCAGACAAGCTAGAGAATAGTGGCCGCAAAGTTAGGGTCTCACTTTTTTTGGGCCACCCTGTAGATGGCTTCGCCTGCTAACAGAGCTTCTGGAGGTATTAACGTTGGTAAATGCACATTCTGCACTACTGCTGGGTAAGCGATTTGCTTGCAGTAAGTACACAAACGACAAACGCAGAGACTCATAATTTAGTGAGAGTTGGGCACCCATATACAGAGCACGCTGAATTTGTCCGTGTAGTAGAGGGCCCGAAGTCATCTGAGATACACAGCCTGTTCATCATCAGTCTTCTTTAGGGCGAACAAATTCACCTGTCCTTACCCCCCAGTAGGGGGGAACTTTCCTGAAATACACACCCTGTCCATGTCCACAGAGTGGACACCTTGGGGGGTGGGGGGGGGGTGGGTGGGAGCGTAGAGCAGGTTTGTTGAGAGGCGACATAGACAGGTCTGCTTTAAAAGGATTGCTGTTGTAGGTGTGGGGACACGGACAGGTCTGGCCACCGGAGGTTGGATGCACAGACAGGTCTGGCCACAGGAGGTTGGATGCACAGACAGGTCTGGCCACAGGAGGTTGGATGCACAGACAGGTCTGGCCACAGGAGGTTGGATGCACAGACAATCCACACACAGAGTGCGTGCAACGCCGCAACGCTATAGCGATGCTGCACTATTGCGCGCTACGGTCCTTTAGTTCACCCTAAGTAGGTAGACTGGCGGACAATGTCGATTGAAGCACCAGCCAAGCCAGTACCAGTAGAGCTTAGCTGTCTGGAGAGCTGGGGCCATAGGTGCAGGCGGCGGGGGGGGGGGGGGGGGGGGAAGCCCCCTGGCCATGGCCCTCAGGAAATTTTTCCGGAGACCCCCCCCCCCCCCTGGCATCCGAAATTCAGAAAACAAGCTGTTTTAAAAAAGTTGAGTTGTTTTATTAATACAGAGTGGTTTGTGAGTGTTTTAAAGTGGAAGTGTAAAAGAGTGGATACTTTTGTAAAGTATTTCGAAGCCTTTCCGGTATGACGCGCGCCCGCCCGGAGTCCACTATTCATGCGCTACTTCTGACACGCTCCTTTCTGAGGGGTTCTTGCAAGGCAACATTGGGATCGCCCGGGATTAATTTTTTGAGTAAGGCACACGCATTTCTGAGCGGTTGTTGCAAGGCAACATTGGGATCGCCCGGGATTAATTTTTTTAGCAGACAAAGTTGTTCGTACGACAAGAGTTCAAAAAAACAAAAGTATTTCTTTAGGAATGACCGCTCAACAACTGCCTCAACGGTCGAACGAATGCCACTCTACAACGTACGACGAGCGAGTTAGGGCCGATTTACTGTTTGAACCTTTGAGTTACTGTAGCTCGACGAATTCAAACTTTCGAATCTCGACTTCTCTTAAAGGAATGATCAGTGTGACGAAACCTATTCAACGTGCTCAAGATCGTCTTTCTACGACGGAAGACGAGCGAGTTAGAGAAGTTTTGCGTTTTGAACTTTTGGGTTACAGTAGCTCGCGATATTCAAACTTTTGAGCTTCGACCAATAGAAGAAGAAGTGATCAGTGAGTCAAGAGCTATCCAGCAACTCAATATCGTCTCTCTACGACGCACGCTGAGCAAGTTAGAGCGATTTCTATGCTAAAACCCGAGAATGTCGCTTTTCGTGGTGCGTGTTTGCGCAATTAACAAATTTTTTTACGTCAATTGAAAGAGCACGTCGAGACCATTTAGTTGACCTATCGCACGCCGCTCTACGACGTAAGACGAGCGTGTTAGAGCCGTTTTGCGTTTTGGACCTTCAGGTTACTGTAGCGCGCGCAATTCAAACTTTTGAATTTCGACTTCTCTTAACGGAATTATCAGTGTGCCGAAACCTATTCAGCGAACTCAAGATCGTCTCTCTATGACGAAAGACGAGCGAGTTAGATAAGTTTCGCGTTTTAAACCTTTGGGTTACTGTAGCTCCCGAAATTCAAACTTTTGAGTTTCGACCAATAGAAGAACAAATGATCAGTGAGTCGAGAGCTATCCAACCAACCCAAGATCATCTCCCTACGACGCACGCTGAGCGAGTTAGAGCGATTTCTGCGTTAAAAACGCGAGAATGTCGCTTTTCGTGTTGCGTGTTTGCGTAATTAAGAAAATTTTTATTGCCAAGCGAAAAAGCACGTCGAGACCTTTTAGTTGAGCTATCGCACGCCGCTCTACGACGTAAGACGAGTGAGTTAGAGCCGTTTTGCGTTTAGACCTTTGGGTTTCTGTAGCGCGCGCAATTCAAACTTTTGAATTTCGAAGTCTCTTAGCAACATTACCAGTGAGTCGAGACCTATCCATAAAGCCCAAGATCTCCTTCCTACGACGTTCCAACGCCGAGATATGAGAGCGTTACGCACGAACGAACGAACGGACGCACGCACGAAAAGCTCTCGTAGGGGTTCGCCCGGCTGAGGCCGGGCGAAAAAATGCGGAAATTTCGGAAATTTTCTTGCATTTTTGGTAGTTTTTGGTCCTATTTCATCCAAATTTTCGCTTGCGGCGCTATATTTCGTCTATTTATGCACAAATTAGCATGTTTTTGACCAAAATATAGCGTTTTTAGGCACACTTTTTGGCCATTCTAAATTGATTTTCCGGGTACCGGGACCCCCTCCCCCCCCCTCTCGAAAATTTTCCTTAAGAAGAACGCGCGCCCCCCCCCCCAGGTGGCCTGCACCTATGGCTGGGGCCTGGATCTGTACGCAACGGACCGTTGTCACCGCATACTCAACGTCATAGGACTTGCCGGACAACTTCGATTGGCGCCCCAGCATGCACCACCAGAGCTCGGCTGTCTTGGGCTGGGTCCCGGATCTGGACTCGAAGCGACCTTTGCCACCGCATAACTTTTTAGTGAGACGACTTAGAAAGATGAAATGTTTTACACATTTGTTCACTATGTGATGGTCGTTGCCGGACAACTTCGATTGGCGCCCCAGCATGCACCACCAGAGCTCGGCCGTCTTGGGCTGGATCCCGGATCTGGACTCGAAGCGACCTTTGCCACCACATAACTTTTTAGTGAGACGACTTAGAAAGATGAAATGTTTTACACATTTGTTCACTATGTGATGGTCGTTGCCGGACAACTTCGATTGGCGCCCCAGCATGCACCACCAGAGCTCGGCCGTCTTGGGCTGGATCCCGGATCTGGACTCGAAGCGACCTTTGCCACCGCATAACTTTTTAGTGAGACGACTTAGAAAGATGAAATGTTTTACACATTTGTTCACTATGTGATGGTCGTTGCCGGACAACTTCGATTGGCGCCCCAGCATGCACCACCAGAGCTCGGCCGTCTGGGAGTCGGGACTTAGCCAAAATTTTGGCCAATTTTTTATTGGGCTCCACGGCCGCAATACTCAACCGATCTGCGCGATTTTTTAACATAAGAAATGCGCCTACTAGGCGCTTCTAACGAGCCATAAACCGTTGCTCTAGCTTGTGCCACTCATGAGATATTCACCGAAAACGTGGAAGTGTGACGAAGATTGATGAATTTTTCGACGGTTTTTGTTTAATACCTCGGGAACCACTCAACCGATTTGGCTGATATTTTAGCACAATACTTCTTGTTACTATGAACATCTATGGTGAAAATTTCAGCCCGATCGGTTAAGTCTACCTATATGACGTAGTACTAACCCATAGTCCCCGGGGGCGCACTGGCCCCCGGCCGAACAAATTGGGTTGAGCGCTGACGCGCTCAACCCGATTAATAGATTTATTTCGGTTTATTCAATCGAGTTTGTACTATGTTTAGTCTACTTTGTTTTCTTTTACTTTATTCTGTTTTTAAAATTCCTTAAAACATAACTTTATTTTACTTAAAATAATATAATTTATTTTTCTGTAACTTAGTATCATTTTATTTTATTTTAATGCACTAAGTTAATTAAGAGCGCGCTTTAAGGCAGGCGCTTTTTTAATTCAATTTAATTCGATCTAATTTATAGTTCTATTCATTTTATTTTATTCAGTTTAGTTCAATTTACCGTATATTTAATTTAGTTGGTTTAGTTTAGTCAACCACAATTTGAATTAATTTAGTTTAGTCTAGTTTAGCTTAGTTTAATTTGGCTTAGTTTAATTTAGCTTAGTTATTAATGTTGTTATTGATTTGATTTGATTTGATTTGATTTGATATGATTTGATTTGATTTGATTTGATTTGATTTGATTTGATTTGATTTGATTTGATTTGATTTGATTTGATTTGATTTGATTTGATTTGATTTGATTTGATTTGATTTGATTTGGTTTGATTTGATTTGATTTGATTTGATTTGATTTGATTTAACAATTTTTATTTTATACTTACTTCAATTTCTATTTTGTCATGTTCCATCTACTATACTTTATATTTTTTTCGATTATTTTAGTAAACTTTTGTTTAAGCATCTGCAGTACAAGTCTTGACTTTTGGTCGTGGCAGGCGTCGCTTCCACGTCTTCTCCCAGTGCGTGGCGGAATGGCTGAACGAGAGCTGCTCCAGCGCCTCCTTCGACTGCAGCCGTCTCTCCCACCTCTCACTGCAGGAGAGCATCGCCGACGTCCTCGGCTTCCACTTCCTCCACCACAACTTCCTCAAAGAGTATAATATTACACCCACTCTTGTGGAGAAAGCGCAGTTTCTCAGAAGCGCCGCCTTCCTCTTCTGCTCGGCCAATGGAAGGGGGACGAAGGTCGCCTCCACTGCTCACTACCTGCCGAGTCCCGCCCGACTGGAGATCACCATGCGCTCTTTGGGGGAGTTCGCCACCATCTTTGGATGTGGCCAAGGAAAGGGAAGGCCCGACTTGATCGAGTACTGTCTGGGTGGCGCTGCCGATAACAGGGCTGTATAGGAAAGAACGCGATGTATTTAGTTAGGTACATTGTGTTCGCCCTATGTGATTCTGATGGGTAATGTGAAAATTCGCCATAATGTGGAATATTATAGTACTGAAATTTTAATATGCTTGTATGGATAGCGCTCTGGACCTTGCCAATGCAGTGCTGCCGACGGATTCGTCACGCCCTATCGTGTGTCGTCACACTCCCACCATACCAATAAGAAACCCAAACACGATCAACAACGGATGATGTGATGGCGCACCTCAGCTCTGGCAGAACAGCCGTCTGTCTATCTCAGCATTGAAGCCGCTTCAAGTCTCGCTAGCGAGGTAGTTTTTTCACTGGCTAGACGGCCGACAGAACGGCTGCTCGTCTCCTCTTTCTCATATGGCTCCAACGTGCAAACCCCTCGAACGGACGCGCCGCCGGCCGTTACTCAGATTTCTCCGCACGTTATGCACGAACGACCGAAGTTGCTATGTGGATCGCTGACCGCTTCTACAGTGGGAGAGCCGAAGACGGATTAGGCGGCGGCGGCCTTTGATTGGCAGAGGGCCACTTGTCTCGAGCTGTTACAGTGGGTTGAGTGAGCGAGTGAGGGCGTTGCGCCAATCTTCTGCATATAGCAGTTTACCTGCCAGTCTGAGAGGTTAGCTATAGCCGCCGTTAGCTGGTAGCGCCGCTATTGCCAGGTCAGCTACTCTTTAGCGTGGTAGCGCGGTTGCCTAACGTTAGATCGCCACTTCAGGATTCCTTGCTCCGATTGTGAGTGGAGTTGCACTGGATTGGTAGGCCGGCTTCTTTGGAGGAAGAATGCCATGGACAAGGAAACTGTTACTCTGTGTCCTAATGGCTCTGTCGACTGGTCTGATAGCCTCTAACCTGCTGCTTGTGCGCCTGCTGCTGGAAGACAGGAAACAGCGCCATTTCTCTGACTCGCCCATGCAAGTTCCTTCCAATCCAACTGCGAACACCATCGCCACTGCAGCGGCACTCGATTCAAAACCTGTGCCGCCGCAGACCACGTCGACAAACAAAAGTACAGCTTCTGATGGTCAGCAAAGTCCCACCTCTGAAACGACCCTGGTTACCTGCCTTCTGGACATCGGCAGAGGAAAGTGGCACCTCTACAGGCGCCGCCTGGAAGACTACCTGTCCTACCTGGAGCTGGTACTCCAACTGAAGCTGCCAATGGTGGTATTCGTCGAGCCGACAATGGTTGACTTCGTTTGGAAGCACCGACGAAGGGAGAACACCGTCGTTAGGCCACTGACGGCGCAGCAGCTACCGCTCTATCGCCACTTCGACAAGATGAAGAGGATCATTGACAGGGAGCAGGGCAACTGGAGTGCCGACTTCGAGCCTGCAATGAAGCACCATCCGGAGAGCGTCAGCGCCCTCTACAATGTCGTCACCAATTCGAAAGCCTACCTTCTGAGCGCCGCCGCCCAAATGAACCCGTTCAGGTGAGAAAAGCAATGCAAGGTTATGATTCCTTGTTGTCGTCGGAAGAAGACATTTACTTACCGACTCACGTTAGACTTCGCATAGCAGTAAGTGCGCGCGTGAAACATTCCTCAGAGCTTCGCCCATCTGTAGATGCGATTGGATATCATTCCGTCCAATCGAAACTGTTGCAGTTCCAAGCAGTTCGTCTTTCTCGACGGCGGCTACGGCCACGGCAAACGGTCTGAATTCCCTCTCGACTTCGTCTGGAGACCCAAACTGCCTCCCAGGAAGATCTCAATGGTCAGTATCTACGATCCCAGATTCCTCAAGCAGTTTCCCATCGAGCGTCTCTATCGCAAGGACGTGGCCGCTGTCAGTGGGGGATTCTTGGGCGGCGACCGCGACGCCGTCTTCGAGTTCAGCGCCAGATATCAGGCTGTCTTTGAGGAGCTCCTGAGAAGGGGCTACGTGGACGACGATCAGACGGTGCTGGTGGACCTGATCAATAGGCGTCCCCAACTGTTCAATTTGGTCTTCGGCGATTGGTTCGACGCCTTCAGATTGTTTTGAGTTTGGACTGCGTGAATGTTTCAATGGTGGCTCAATGGCTTATTGGCTCAATGGTGCGAGGATCGGATAATGGATTCAGCTGTAACCGGCTTACCACTGTACATGTAGTTGTATTGACCGTGACGAGATGAGACCTTCATCAACGCTGAGTCTTTTAAGTCAGATTCCATAAAGGATTGTTGCGTATCCCGCACGATGAAGTGTATTAGAAGTGTACCAATGTGATTAGGGCTCAACAGTGCAACATATCCATCAGTCAGACGACGATGCGCCTCAACAAACGATTATTCCTCAGAATCTTATTCTATGCTGTAATGGATGTGATTTTGGGTCTATTGTAGGTTGACATGTGACCGTTCCTCTCCCATGCTTACACATCGATTTCCGCCCTATCGCTAGCGCTCTCATACTTGTCATCTTGTGACCGGTCTCTCTTGTTCTAGTTCGCATGCAGTATCATCCGCTTCTCCTGTGCTTAGATTGCTCTGTCACCTTCTCACGCTTCTAGATTGTTTTGGTATCTCACAACCGTGCAGGTAATCTTGGGTATGTTTGGGTTGGTGGTTTGCTACTTGAGGTGATTGTTTCTCTATCGTGATTAGTCGGCAATCTTCTGGTCTCTAGCTGCTCTAGCTGTTCAGTTGAATAAAGTTGTAGTGGGCCAAGTCCCCATTACAAGTGGTGTCCGAGACAGTCCCGCTGTCTCTCTAGGAACGTACCGGGCTCCTGGCAAGAAGGAGGGGGGTACTGTTCGGTCTGGTGAAGGTGAAGCGCTCGACGCGCAATGGCCGACTCTGACGAGGTGAAGAAGCTGAAGGATCAGCTGGCACGCGCGCAACGTGCCAACGAGCGAGACGCTGCCAAGTGGAAGGAGGAGCGAGAGGCCTTCCAACAGCAAGTCAAGGAGCTTCAAGAGGCTCAACAGCAGCATCAACCGCCTGCTCCCGTGGCTCAGCAACCAACAAGCGCCCTCGTAGCGGCGCTCACGCCAGCAGTGGCTACCCAAGAGGACCCACGCCTGGGTCAACTGCTCAAGCCCTTCAAGGGAGGCTACACCGACGGCCAGAGCTTCACCGAGTGGATCCGTCGGTATGAAGAGATTTGTTTGGCCCGGAACATTGCTGGTGACCGTCGCTTGCAAGTGCTGCCCTCGTGCCTGGAGGGCACAGCTCTCAACGTCCTGCGCGGCCTACGCGCGCCCGACACGGACAGCTACGACTCCGCAAAGCGAGCCCTCTCGCGACGCCTGCAACCCATTGAGGAGGAGAAGTTCTTTGCCGCCAAGCTGCACGACAGGAAGATGGGCGCTCAAGAGGACGTCGCCTCCTACGCGGGCGACATTCAACGCCTTTGCGAAGGCGCCTACCCAGTGACAGCCGAATACCCCGCTACTGCGCAAGACAGACAAAAGCTCAACTGCTTTGTCAGCGGGCTGCGAGACAAAGACGGACTTCGGAAAGCCGTTCTGAAGAGCAGGCCGGCCACCTTTGAAGAAGCAGTGCAGTCAGCAGCACTGGAAGAGGCTCACGACGCACTGATTGCCGGCAAAGAAGACCCCACAACTCCTGACGAGTCAGCACGAGTCTATGCAGTCAAGGCCAGCGCCTGGTGCGAATTCCACGAGAGAAGCGGCCACAATATTCAAGACTGCAGCGACTTCAAGCGCTATGCCATTGAGCGCTACCTTCGAGAAAAGCAAGGCAACGCAAGGGACAGAGGCAACTTCCAACGTGGGACGTTTCAAGGCAGAAACGATGTCCCTCAGAGACCACAGTGCTACTACTGAACCGGACTGGCCACGCCTACACAGTCGCTGAACCAGTGGAACCTACCTTGGCCGATCTGCTCAACTGCATGAAGGAGGGATTCAGCCAACTGAGCCAAGGCAATGGACCACACCCACTCGCGATCACTGAAGGGCCCAACAACTACAACCACCAGGGCAAGGCTGACACACCACCCGGTCTCGAAGAAGGAGAGGTCACCTGGATGATCAAAACGGACAAAAGTCACAGGTGCGATCACGACGACAACGACTTCTTCAACTTGCCAGTGGAGTGCCGTTATGCACTGAGGTGCACAGAGAACCACCTGCTTGCGGCCACCCATTTGGGGAGGATGGTCAACTGCGCCAACCTCCATTGCGATCTTCCAGTCTTCTGTGGCGTGTGCGCCCACGAGCAACAATCCCACTACTGCTCCCTGAAGACACCTGAGCTGCCACTCTGCCTCCTCCACACCATCGACGACTACCTCAACATGGACGTCCCCTGCCGCACGGCGCTGCACTGCAGCAACGCCCATCCAGTCCAGCACCTGGCCCAGCTGCCAATCGTCCAGTGCTGCGACACGGACTGTCCCAGGAAACTGTTTTGCGCAGTTTGCGCTCACGACGCCAAGCGAAACTGCGACTGCAGGCCTCCAGTCATCGGCAACGTCGACTGCACTGATGCCTCAATTCTCGACGATGGACCCAACGACAACAAGGCCACTCTGCCAGAACAATCAACTGAGGCCTTGGAGACCCCCACCACGCCTGAAGACAACGACTCTGACCTGGTGAGACAATTGACTGCCAATGCCGCCAGTGCTGCTTGCAGAACCGACACGAGCGCCACAGCGCCATCCACTTCGAACTCCGACCACTCTAGCTGTCCCCACGACTTCGAGCAAGAACAGGTGGGGCGAGCGCCTCTTCTCGTGGACCGGACGGCGAGGAAGAAGAGGAGGAAGTGCTGGAAGAAACGGTTCAAGCGCTGAAGCACAGCCCTTGAACAAAACTCCCTAGGACATTTGGGATCTTCGATTGCTTGTGAACTTTTTGGGGTTGAACTTCCGAAAGGAAGGGGAGATGTAATGGATGTGATTTTGGGTCTATTGTAGGTTGACATGTGACCGTTCCTCTCCCATGCTTACACATCGATTTCCGCCCTATCGCTAGCGCTCTCATACTTGTCATCTTGTGACCGGTCTCTCTTGTTCTAGTTCGCATGCAGTATCATCCGCTTCTCCTGTGCTTAGATTGCTCTGTCACCTTCTCACGCTTCTAGATTGTTTTGGTATCTCACAACCGTGCAGGTAATCTTGGGTATGTTTGGGTTGGTGGTTTGCTACTTGAGGTGATTGTTTCTCTATCGTGATTAGTCGGCAATCTTCTGGTCTCTAGCTGCTCTAGCTGTTCAGTTGAATAAAGTTGTAGTGGGCCAAGTCCCCATTACAATGCCATTATCCGGAATTCACAGCCTCCAGTTCACAAACCGCCAATGAAACAGCAAATGGCGAAACGGATAGACAAAGACCGGCGCGCAAAGATTTAGCTCTTCCACTTTACAAACTTCAACAATGCTCGTCGAATCTCAGTCTTGGCTTCTTCAAGATGCCCTTGCGGGGAAGCGACGACGACGACGACTGCTGCTGCGCCGGCGGCTGCCTGTTGTGACGCAGCTGCAGCTCCAGCTCCTCGATCTTCTTCTCGTATCTGGAATGCAGCTATTTCACTCCACAAAACTGCGCCGAGAGCGCCAAATCTCCGTCAACGCACCGCTCCTTCATCTGGCGCATTCGCGTCTTCATCTCGTCGACTTCTGGGGCGCCACGTGGAGGCGCCCTGTTGTTGACCAGGCTGGGAGGGTCCGCAGATGGTCCTGGACTGGCCGCAGCCCCTCCTCCCAGGCCCATGTGCTGCTTGCTGACCAGCTGGGTGTGGTGGTCGATCTGAGGGGAAGTGCTGGTATTAGTGACGGGCTCCTCAGCGTAGCCAAAGATTCTGCGAGAACCACCATCTCCCCCCCCCCCCCCCCCCCCCCCCCTTGACTCCCAACTTGCCGAAAACGTGGCATCGGACCTGACCTCACGCACGATAACATCAAAGCAACAATCATCTAACTTCCATACACAAAGAGATAACGAAACGTCCGACATAGGTGGTACACCATCTCCTTCACCTGCATCTGGCGCAGCTTCAGCTCGAACTTCTCCTTCTCCTCGCCTAGTCGGCGCTCCACGTTCTGCAGCTCCTTCTCGCGCAGCTGAAGCGTCAGGGTAGCTCACTCACTTGTCAAAGTTCCACACAAGTACCCACTGTTCTCACCACCTGGGCGTTTCTGGCGGCGGTCATCTGCTTGACTTGGGAGTCTTTGAGTCGATTCTCGAGGTCTCGGACCTTGCGACCGAATTCGGCTTCCCGACTCGACAACTGGACGCGAGCCGCCTGGCGTTCCTGGGCTCTGGACGCGGTGCTGGCGTCCAGCTGGGTCTGCACACCGCGCAGCTTCTCCTTCAGAGAAGCGTTTTCCTGTAGCAACAAATCAGGAGTCAATGGGGTTAACAAACGATCACAAATTGAATCAGACGCCTCAGAGTTACAACATTCACCACTTCGGCCCTCTGCAGCTCGTCCACCCTCTTCTGGAGCTCGGCCACGATCTCCTGCAGCATCCCCTTCTCCTTCAGGTGGACGTCGTCGCGGCCGCGCACAAGCTCCAGCTCCGACTTCAGCTGTCCCAGATGCGACTCCAGAGCTTCCTTTTCCACCATCACCCGGCCGTAGAAGTCGCGGAGCTCGGCGAAGCGCGACAGCACGCGCGCCTTCTTCTCCTCCATGTTGCTCTGTCAGTTCTTGTTTTGATTTCGAATGAATCGAATGACTCGGGAAATTTCGCAACGTTTCGAGTTTTTCTTCGTGAGCTGTTACCGTAACCACATTGTTAGCCGAAGTATCGTTCGTGAGAAGAGAGTTTGTCGTGGCATATTTTCCGCATCCTCAAAAAGCCTATCGGGTCGAATCGAAGAATCGCATGATTGTGTAGCTGCCTGAAACGTCGCTGACTGATTGAACGTACACCGAAAGTTGCATCGGTTGGTCAGCTTGTGAAACGTGTTGCGTTGCTTGGCAAATCAGTTGAGTTGAATGTGGAGTCGAATCAAAGCGAAATTCTCTTGTTACCGACATTGTTTATGATGCCAAAACTTCGTCGATGGCTTCCAAAGGAGTTTACGAGTTTCTGAGGCAGCGCCAAATCTCAGGCTGTGACAGTGCCACTTCAAAGTGCGCTCAACCGACAGACTGGTTTCCCCTGGGACGCCTGAGGCAGAGAAACGTCTATGGGCACTTTGGCTGTGTGAACGCCGTCGAATTTTGTCAGAAGGATGAGCAACTGTTGGCGACTGGGGGTGTGGTGTGATGTTTCGTTTCCGACTTCTATTTTTAGCACTCCGACCCCAAAAGGGGCGGAGTGCTATAGTGGAGCTGCTCCCGATCAAAATTTTTGCCACTCACTTTCGTGCCTCATTTCTCATCCGATTTGGACGGGGTTTTTTTTAATCGATAGCTCTCGAGGGATAGTAGGGGTGCTCGGGCCTTCGTTTTTTTCGCGTGGTGGAAAAATTTTGAGAAAAATTCAAAAATTTGAATTTTTACTTACTGGGAGGGTGTTCACCCAGCTGGAATTTCTGGAATAGTGGGCCGATTTTGACGCCCTTTGGATATGTTATAGCCCTCGACGAGACGAAGAGGGGAAAAAAAATCCCGAGCCAATCGGCCGACGCGTTCTCGGGTTACGGTAGCCGAAAGCGGTTTTTTGACAAAAATTTGCCTTTAAAAAATCCTAGTAAATCAGGGAGTTGTTGGATCGGGCCAGATATCTCAAATCGGCAAGATTATCATGTTCTCTTTCGTTTAAGACCAAAATCGCCGAAATCCGCCGAGGAAATCGTGAGTTCTGTGGTTGCAAGTGGTCGCCGTCGGAGACCGAAAATGCCGATTTTCGACTTTCGGCCGTTTTAGCGCTCGATTGCGATGATTTGTGGCCAAATGGACTGCACCACGCGATTCCCCGTTGAAAACTGATCCGGAGCCGATTTTCAAAAATATTTTTTCGGCTACCGTACCCCGGCCGCGTCCAAAATTCGAATTTCCACCCGGGTGGTCAAAATCAATGTTGGAGTCGATCCCGGTGCTTTCGAGGTCGCTGATGCCGAATCTGGCGTTATTTTGGCGTTTCGGATCAAGATTGGCGAGTTTTTGCCGATTTTCGACCTACCGAAGCCCTACCTCGAAGAAACTGAAAGCGAGGTGATTGAACGTTTGTAATGCCGATTCTAGGGTATTTCGCGACGAGGAACGCGAATTTGCTATTGGTTTCTCCATTCTGTGTCGATTTTGCCTTCAAACAGCCACTTTCCTAATACCGACATTCAAATTTGAATGCAACTTTTACCGTACTCTCCTCAAACTATGTTGTAACTCAAATTGGCGCGCGCATTCAAACTTCACAATTGAAGGAAATGCAGTGCGAAAAGACGGCGTGGTAAAGTAAGCATTTGCGCATGAATTGTCTATTATCCCGTCCAAAATGGCAAGGCGAGTCTGCGATTGGCGCAGCCCCGAATCTTAGCTGCCGGCTACTTGTTGAATCGAAGCGAAATGGCGCATTTTGGGCTCAATTCGGCCTGGTCTACAGGATTTCGGTGGAGTTCTGCTGCGCGCCGGCCGGTCCTTGTAGGTGGAGGGAATTGCGTACTCTGAAACTCGCGCGCCGGCGGAATTTGTGGAGACTCTTTGGGCGGAAATCGGCCTTATTTCTCATGATAAGTGAGTGGCGGCCTGCTTTCTCCCGTTCTGGTCGGAGTGCTTCACTGCAGGTTCTCCTGCACGTTTCCCTTGTCATCCTTACAACTCTGTCATTGGTGACGAAACCTTCTTCAGGCGACGACAAGCGGGTTCTTCTGTGGAAGACGGCCGAATTGCTGGCGTCCCAAGAGCCGACGCCCTGTAGAATCTTCGACTCGACGCACGACAGCAACATCTTCTGCCTGGCCTTCGACTCTAGCAGCCGCCGTCTCTGGAGCTCCGGCAACGACTACGCAGTGAGTTCCACTCGTATTGCGAATCATGTGCTGTCTCTCTGATGTGGGTTGCGTTGGGGGGGGGGGGGGGGGGGGGATAGGGGAGGGGGGGGGGGGGGGTTACCCCCCCCCCCCCTAGCCTTGGCCATCCGGACGGGAATTCCGGATACTCCCCCCCCCCCCTAGAAATTTTCGCCCGGACCCCCCCCCCCCCCCCCCCTACCCAGAGGAAGCCGGAAAAATTAAGATAATTTTCCCAAAATCAGTCCACAATTGATCAAAATTTTCGCCTGCGGCGCTATTTTTGCGTAGTTTTGGCCGTTTTCTATGAATTTCGCATCAAAATAGAGCAAAAAGTAGCTAATTTTTGACACTTTTTTTGGTACATTTGTCTGCCCCCCCCCCCCCCCCCCCCATTTTGAGCCGATCAGGAAACGGATTCCTGATCCGGAGACTCCCCCCCTCCCCCCAAAACCCCAAAGACCCCCCTCCCTGGCCCAATTCTGGATCGCACCTATGGGGGGGGGGGGGGGGGTGGCTTTCTACACTCCAAGCGCAAAGAACAAGAACCCAACCTCATCCCTTCGCTCTGCAGGTGCTTCTGCACGACGTGGATACGGGCGGGCGCCTGGACGTCTGGCTGCTGGAGGGCGCCGTCTACTCTCTGAGCCTCTCTCCCACTGACGACAACGTCTTCGTCGCCGCCACTGAGGAAGGCTCTGTCTGCATGTTCGACACCAGGCTGTCGCCCACCGAAGGTGACTAGTAATGTTAGCAGACTTTCTTTGGTCTCTTACCAATCAATGTTTCGTACGATGCTGTTATAGGGCATCAGATGGGCAAGGTCCAACATAGGTGCAGGCCACCCGGAGGCCAGGGGGGGGGGGGGCGGCTTGTTAAGGAAAATTTTTGAGAGTGGGGTGGGTGACCAGTGAACAGCTTCTTAGAATGGCCAAAAATACGCTAAAATCACCTTAATTTGGTCAAAAACACGCTAATTTATGCATAAATAGACGAAATATAGCGCCGCAGGCGAAAATTTGGACAAAATAACACCAAAAACAACCAAAAATACAAGAAAATTTCTGAAATTTCCGGAATTTTTTCCGATTTCCCCCCCCCCCCCCTTCCCACCTGCACCTATGAGGTCCAAAACTTAGACCTGGCGGGTTTCAGACCTAATGCGTAGGTAGTGGTCGGTTGAGAGTTACATATTTTCCAAATTATTCGCAAAAGTAGAGGGTTAACTAACAGACTGAGAAATCTTGAGGTGTCATTGTAATAAGAGGATAAACAAAACACTTTGGGATGCACAAATGACAAAATTTAGGTGCTGCAGGCAAAAACTTTTGGAATTCAGAGATTGAACGCCAAGAAAGTGGGGTAAAATAGCGCCGCAGACGAAAATGTTTCATTTTGTGGTTAAAGATTTGCAGAATCTGCGCAAATATTCAGTGTTGTATTCAAATTCCTTGGCCGGCATGCGTAGTGGTCCGGATTGGCGTATTGTCCCCTCAGAATTAAGGGTTGGATTTGCGAACCCTATGGCCATCTATGTAGAGTATGACGGGCCGTTGAACAGTGCCAGTTGTTTGTTGTAACGGCTTACGATAGTGTCTGGCTTGCTTTCAGACGCGACCGTGGTCTGCTCCAGTCACTCGGCCTATCAGACGGCCCTCTACAATCCTCTCGACTCCACCTTGATTGCCACGGCCAATGCGAGGGAGGGCGTGGAACTCTGGGACGTCAGACGGCCGCGCAGGTTCGTTAGTCTGAGCTGAACTATTGTTGTGATGTGACTGGGAGATCGCTGAGATCACTGACGTCCTTCACTCGACCCCTCAGCCCACTAATGACATGTTTGCAGCCTTGTGACGCCGCTATTTGCAGTCTTTGTACTTTATTCGAAGTCTTCTACTGCACTATCGTCTCTCTTCCAGGCCGCGCATGAGATACGGCCGACGAAACACCGACGCGCTTGGCGCTGTGAAGTCGACCATGTCCATTCGGTGGGACTTCACTGGCAGTCGTCTCTTGGCGCTCAGAAGGCGCGCCGGCCCTCTAATGTTTCACGTTCGTTGCTTTTACTAGCATAAATTGGCTACTGTCAATGATGTAGAGTTGGCTATGTCCTATTATTGCAGATGTCTGAGAGGCAGCCGCTGTTAGAATTCGATCAGTCCGGCTACTTCAACAGCTGCACCATGAAGAGCTGCTGCTTTGGGGGAGAGAGGGATGCCTTTGTGGTGTCAGGCAGCGACGACTGGGGAGTCTACCTCTGGAGAGTGCCTGAGGTCGATCTGACTGATGTGCAGAGACAGACGGCCAGGAAGCGTAAGTGATGGACTGAAGTTTACATGAGAGTTTAGTCAGTGGTTCATGATCGCCTGAGCCTCTGCGCTTTAGCAGTCAAGGTGGAGAAGGCGGCGGCGATCCTGAGGGGTCACAGGTCTATTGTGAACCAGGTGCGCTACAGCCACCTCAACCACCTGCTGGTCTCCTCTGGAGTGGAGAAGGTCATCAAGGTGCGCTTTTAGATTTGTATGGTCACTTTTCTTCAGCGGGTAGCCATTCTGTGTGGTTTGACGGCTTCAGTTGTGGTCTCCGTGGCTTCGGCTGGGTAGCTCCCCAGTGGATGGAAAAGAGGCAATTGAAGAGTCGGAATGGCCTTCGACGCACAATAACAGCGGACGAGAGCTGTGAGTTACCGGAATGTTACAAGGTGAAAGTTTGAGAAATGCTGCCAATGTGTGGCAGCCAATACGACGATATGTCGAAGGTCCACAGCTCAGCCTTGAATGTATCAGCCTGTAGTCGCTCTGCGTGACTTAGTTTGACTCCAGATGTCAGATTGGTCAATCGGGATCGTTCCAAGAACGCCAGTTGTAGCTTGGGGTCGACACCGAATCGATTCTTTCGTCGCTTCAGCTACACGCACGAGGAGTACATTCGTCTGGTGTTGAACGGCGACCGTCCGGGGGCGCCGACTGGGGACGCCGACGACAGAGTGGACGAGGACCAGCGCATGCTCGCCTTCTTCGACTCGTTGGTTCAAGTGTGTGTGTCTGTGTATGTCTGTCTGTCTGTCTGTCACACGTCACTCTCTAACACTAATCGTGTCCATTCGCTTGAAGCGCGAGGTGGACGGATGGTCGGACGGCGGCGACTCTTCCAGCTCCTCTGAAGAGCCTCTGGACGGCTCCTTCCTGCGGGAAGTGGTCGGGGGCTGTGTCTTATTTGATAGTAGACGTCTGAGAGTTCCACAGTACTGACTTGAGCACTTGTATGGTTTTAGGCCAGCAGTCCAGACAACTCCTCTCCCTCTGACAACGATATTGATGGCGAGAACGCGGCCCCCTCTGTCTCCTCGTGGGCCAGCCGACTTCTGAACAGCTCCCATGAGGACGCCACTCTGGACAGCGTGGTAGAGGAGGCGGCCGCCATCGCCTCGCCGCCCACCAGCCCCTCCAGTGACAACGACAGTGACTCAGGTTGGCGATTGTGAATGACTGATGGTGAAGCAAGCATTGTTCTATTGTGAATCCTTTCCAACTCGTTTTGAAAGCTCTATAGATGGCCTGTTGTAGCCGTCGTTTGTGTATCTGAGATGCCGCGTCACACGTTCCGCTGTTCACTATGCACGCTCAGACTATCAGACGCTCACACTCTGGCCTTACTAACTTTCTTGTGAAACATGATGCGAAATGACTCATTTCCAATCAACTTCAGACGTGCAGTCTGACCCAGAGCTGTGGGCCAGGCAGCAGCAGGAGCAGGAGGACGCCGTCTCCACAGGGGCGAGCAGCAGCGTGGCCAGTCGAGCCACCAACGTGGAGAGAAGGGATTCTCTGCGAATGGCCGACCTCATCAACTCCAGAGGATGGAACTGGGTGGGAGCTGGAGAGGAAGAGGCCGCTGCAGAGGACAATGCAGATGGTGACAGTGGCGTCATTGGAGAAGAATCATCTGGCAACGAGCCAGTCAACGACGCCGTCTCCGTGGCAGCGGTGGGCGCAGCACTTCCAGTTGTCACATTATGGTGACTTCAGAAGTGCTGCGCGTCACAGAGTCATTCTCTGCAGGCCACTGCGGGTGGCAGCGACTCCACCGTCTCAGCGGCACTGGAACCGTCCAGCTCTTCAGCAGTGGTGGAAGAAGAGAGGCCTAATCGCGTTGGCAGAAGGAACGGTTCCAGAGCGGATGAGTCACCGGTGGTGATACGCGACGTGACGGAGCTGATTCGACAGAAGCGCCACCTGGTGGAGGAGCAGGAGAGACGCAAACTCGAAAGGAGACGTAGTCGCAAGAGGAGACGCAGCGACCCCGGTATGGACAACTGGGAAATTGTTTCACTTGAAAGGCATTTGCAAAGAAGGAACTGGACTAATCATTCTCACGGTGCATTATCCTATCTTTCGTTTCGAATAAATTCCGGCAAAGTGCGGTATGTTGCTGCTACTAATATCCTCACCACAGATGTTTCGCCTGTTCTATTATCGTCTTCGTATTTCCACAGTGAGCAGTGCGTCTACTGTTCTGATTCTAAGCGATGGCTTGTCGTTGGCTTTAGGTCTGTTCCGTTCCATTGCGAGAGTGGAGTCGTTGCCCTCTCCAGCCTTCGTGATGTCCGCCGGCGAGGCTCGACGTCGGACGGCTGCAGCCACGGCTCCCTTCTCTCCCACCACTTCCCAGATGCGCCTCAGGCGTCTGCGACGTCACATGCTCCGCAATGACAACAATTCTGCCATTCCCCTGGCTTCTGGGACTAATGGAGACGACGCCATCGAACTGGCTGTGCCTCCAAGCGTCTTGGAACACCCGAATGACTGTCCATCAGTGGCTGAAGCGTCAGTGGTCACTGTCAGTGGCAGTAGTGGGTCGACCACTGGAGGAGGCGACAACGGCCGTCGTCAGCAGGGGTCGACGGCCTTCGTGGCGAGAAGAGGGCGCCAGAGACGGTCAGAGCTCCACTATCGACCTCGGTTGGAGGAGGACAGCGACGGAGAGTGATCCGTTGAGTGGCGCCGCCTGTTATTGAACGCACCTGTAAAGTGCCTGATGCAGGCTGTGGTGGGGTTATAGTGCCAACCGTTTGCGTCGCATGGCATGACAAATTACTTCAGAGTGCTAAGTTTGAGTTGTCTGCTGTCGCACACACACTGTAAGCTATAGTGGGCACAATATATACATATACAAAATGGTCTGTATATTTTTTTGTATATTTTTATTGTATATATACATACACAAAAGTTTTAAAATATACATATACATATACAAAACAAGGCTGATATACAAACTTTGTATATTGTATATTTCTACCATATTTGGTTACTGTAGTGGGTTGAGATTTCTCCAAATTTTGCCCTATTCGATATTCAGCTCACAAATTTAGCCAAACATAAGCTTATCTGTACTATAAAATTTAGCGTAATTACCAAAATTTGGGCAGAAGTGATGTGTTAAAGCACTCTTTCAGTTGGAGATCTGCACACTTCTATGAAAACCTTACTTGGAAGCACTAAGGTTACGGTATAAAAAATATGCAATATACAAAATATATACAAAGCTAAATCTGGTAATATATACAATATACAATATACAAAGTTATTGGGTTGTATATATAATATACATATACAATATACAAAAAAATTTCGAAATATTGCCCACTGTACGTAAGCGACGCTTTACACGATAACAATATTCGAGATTCCAACGGGTTTCCGCTTTTGGAGAATAATGCTAGCGAACAACAAACTGACGAGAGATGGCACTTGTGTAAGTCGCTATTTTAAACCTTGCGGCATCGCAAGCGAGGGGGCCGAACGACGGCGACGACGACGCTTGGCGCTGCAAACACCATGTCCATTCGGTGGGACCTCACGGCAGTCGTCTCTTGACGCTCAGAAGGCGCGCCGGCCCACTAATGTTTCACGTTCGTGTCTTATTCTACCATGAATTGGGTTCATTCAGTCCCAGAAAATCTGCCAGAATCGTCTCCCAAGTTTGATCCTTCAGTCGCTGACCGTCGTCGGCCGAGTAGTTTCTGCCAATGTAGACGGTGGCGAGCTCAACCAAAGTAACTCGAAGAAAGGCTCTGACTTAGTTCTTGCTGCTAAACAGTGAGCCTATCGGCAAATTACAATTGGTTGTTAGAGGTCGAAGCTCGAAACCTTGGTTGATAGAGGGGCGGCGACAGAATGGTGAGCTTCAGGTCGTTAAACAGAGCCCGCTCTCGTTAGCCTTACACTTTTCATAGGCGCCTATTTTCAGCCAGTGATAATGGAAGCGCAGTCCTATCTGCTGCGCGACGACGAGAAGACGTTGGCGCTGCGCTGGATCATGGGGAACTTCTACGAGCTGTTCCACGACGCCAGCTGCGTCGACGACAAGAAGTTTTCGACCGACAGTTTCCACCTGGACAATGGCAGCAGCTGGCGACTGCAGTTCACGCCGAAGGTGGCTGGGAAAGAGTTAGAGGGCCGTTAGACTGGCTCAGTGAAGAAGGGGGGGGGGGGGGGAGGGCGGGTTGGGGGAGGGAGGGGGGGGGGCGAATCGAGAACTAGGCAGTGGGAAGGGGTTTTGGGGGGCAGAAGTCCAACTCCACCTCCTAGCGGTACCCCCCGGGACCCCCTGTACCAATTTGGCGAGCAGGGAGCTGACGGAGCTCTGGCAAAATCCCAATGATGCAACAATCAGAGACCGGCCCTCAGTACCCTGCGAACGAGGGTTCTAAAATCACAGGGGACCCCACCGGCGGTGTTGCACCCGAGCTAGGCACCGTCGGCGGCCAAGCTACTAGGTCGGAACCTCACGTGTCGCCCACGTTTGGCGACCCAGTCGTGTCGGGGGCGTTGAGTGCCTCCATGGAGGCGCTCAACGTCTCTAAAGAGGCGGAAGACGGGGGGTCTTCCGGAGTAGTCGAAGGGGCCTTTACAGAGGTCGTTAGCAAGAGGCAATTGAGGAACCGCAAGAAAGCGGAGCGGCGCAGGAAAAATGCGCTAGAAGCCGAGGGCTCAGGCGAGGGGCACCGTCTGGCTGGGCGTCAGCCTGCTGGCGGCGCCCCCAGGACCCAAAATGAGCAGCAGTCAAACCAGGAAGAGCCGGCGGGCGCTTCTGGTGGTGCTTCTGACGGTGGGGAAGAGGGCGGCAAGCGCAAGCGAGTGCCCGACGACACCCCCGAAGGTCAGAAGCAGCAGCCGAAACGGCCCAAGCGTTCGGACTACCTTAGCGCTGTGGAAGCGGCGCTCAAGGTGGCCATCGTCCTAGACGATGGTAGTGATGGACACTTGGGGAAGGAGGAAGCGGACTTCCTGCGGGAGGAGTTCGTAAAGGCTATCGATGCGGAACAGGGCCGCGCGCCCTGTTTCAATGAATCAGGCCTCAAAGACGGCTTCTTTTTGGTCAGCGCCGCCGACCAGCTGTCTTTGGAGTGGCTCAAGGCTTTGGTCCCCAAACTGAGGTTTGGGGACAAGATTTTCACAGTCATCAAGGCAGCCGAGCTGCTGAAACGGACCAAGATGGTGGTCTTTGTCCCTGGCAAAGATCAGTCGATCAGTGCGATTTTCGGGCGCCTGGCAAAGCAGAACCCGGGCCTGAAAACGGAGAAGTGGCGGGTCTACCACCAGAAGAGGACACCCGACGCGGGCGTTCTCATCGTTCTGGGGGTGGACGACCAGTCGATGCAGTCGCTTCAGCGACTGAACTACAGGCCCTACTTTGAGCTCAGCCGGCTGACTTTCAAGCTGTCGGCGGAGCAAAAGGGTAAGGGTCAGTAGGAGCATACTGTAGTCTGTGCGGCGTCTTCTTCCCAATGGCGTCGACACATATACAGTTTATTCAGATTAACTTGCAGCACGGCAAGGCCTCTACAGGCGTACTCTGTAGCCGCTTAGCTGAGTTGCATACAGTTGTTGCTTTGATACAAGAACCATGGTTATGTCGTGGTGCTATCTGTGGCATTAGTCGCAGCCTGGGTAGTTTATTCTATGGAGCTTCGGCTCCAAGTCCTCGTGCGTGTGTTTTCGTCAAAAGCACGTTCTCCTTTTCAGGCTTACCGCAGCTCAGTTCACGTGACGTTGCAGCGGTGCAGCTCGACTACAGGGTGGCGAATCGGACGAGAAGCGTCGTCGTCGCCTCCGTCTATATGCCCTATGACTCGGTAACTCCACCTCCCTCCCAGGAGGTGGAGGAACTGATCAGGTACACGAGGCAGCACCATCTGCCTCTGATTATTGGTGCTGACGCCAATGCCCACCATACTGTGTGGGGTAGTACTGGAAACAATCCCAGGGGCCTGGCTCTGCTAGACTTTGTAGCAGGTACAGATCTGGAGCTGCTCAACAGAGGTGGTAAACCGACCTTCGTCATTCCAACGCGACAGGAGGTTATAGATGTGACCATGTGTTCTAGACAGTTGGTGAGCGAGATCTCTGGTTGGCATGTGTCAGACGAGGAGTCCCTGTCAGATCACAGGCAAATCTGGTTCTCGCTTCATTCAGACAAACAGCCTGCCGTCTACAGCAGGAACAAGCGGGCCACCAACTGGCCTGTCTACAGAAGCTGCCTTGCGCAGCGTCTTCAGTCGCGCCCAACGGCCCGTCTGAGCTCGGAGGAAGCGATTGAATCGGAAGTTAAGACGCTGCAAACTGCTATCGTTGCGTCGTATCACAGAGCGTGTCCTCTGCGCAAGCTTCGTTCAGCACGTCGTGTTCCATGGTGGTCGAACGAGCTGAGTCTGCTGAGGAGAGAGTCGAGGCGTCTCTTTCGAAGGGCGCACAGAAGTGGGGCCTTCGTGGACTGGCACGTCTACAAGGAGGCCATCCGGGAGTTCAAGCGGGCTGTCCGCAAGGCGAAGAACGACTCTTGGAGGAGTTTCTGCTCTGACACGAAGGGTATCTCGGCAACTGCCAAGTTGTACAGAACCTTGTCTCTTGACAAGCGTGGCCAGCTGGGTATGCTGCGCCTTCCGTCTGGGCAGTACACAGCCAACAGGGGGGAGGCTCTCTCCCACCTGCTGGAGGTGCACTTCCCGGGCAGTGGGCCGGCCGTGGCGCCTGCCGCCCCTGAGGCAGGCGGTCAGCGCAGGCCCATGGGGTGGCGGGAGGCCCACCAGCTGGTTTCAGACTCGAGGGTAGAATGGGCCATTCGCTCGTTTCAACCCTTTAAGGCGGCGGGGGAGGATGAGATCTTTCCAGCCCTTCTGCAGAAGGGCTTAGATTGCATCATATACTCTCTAGTTAGAATCTATCGAGCGTGTCTGGCTTTCAGTTATGTGCCCCTCTCGTGGCGCCAGGTTAGGGTGGTCTTCCTGCCCAAGCCAGGCAAGACGACATACGAGGAGGCCAAGTCGTTTCGCCCAATCAGCATCAGCAGCTTTCTTCTGAAAGGCCTGGAGAGATTAGTGGACAGACATCTGAGGGACGGCCCACTCGTGGAACGCCCCCTCCATGTCCATCAGCATGCCTACCAGACTGGCAAGTCAACGGAGACGGCCCTGCACTGTCTGGTGGGGAAGATCGAGCGGGCCTTGGAGGCGAAGAGCTTCGCCCTGGGGGCCTTCTTTGACATAGAAGGTGCGTTTGACAATGCTCCCTTTCGAGTCATCTGCGACGCGCTCAGGAACAGGGGTGTTGCCCAACCCATACGCCACTGGGTCGAGGCTATGCTCAAGACTCGTGTCGTCTCCGCGGCCTTCGGCGACCAAGTGAGGAAGGTCAAGGTGTGTCGAGGGTGCCCTCAGGGGGGAGTCCTCTCTCCCCTACTTTGGTGCCTGGTAGTCGACGCCTTGTTGGAGGAATTGAACAGGGAAGGTTTTTATACCCAAGGGTATTCAGACGATGGCGTGATTCTCGTGTGTGGACTGTATCTGTCCACTGTATGCGAACTCATGCAACGAGCGCTCAACCGAGTTCAGAGATGGTGCAGAGAGATGGGCCTCTCGGTCAACCCTGGGAAGATCGTGTTGGTCCTCTTCACTCGCAGGAAGGACATCGCTGACTTCAAGGCGCCTACGCTGGATGGCAGACAGCTGGAGTTGTCTGGTCAGGTGAAGTTCTTGGGTGTGGTACTGGACAGTCGTCTGACTTGGCGCTACCACATCAAAGCTAAATGTGAGAAGGCCGTTCGCGCTTTCTGGCAGCTGAAGAGAGCCGTTGGTGGTCGTTGGGGTCTGCTGCCACGTGTGGTACGGTGGGTCTACACGGCCATCATACGTCCCATGGTGAGTTACGCCAGCGTGGTCTGGTGGTCTAGAACAGAGTTGGTGGTGGCCAGGCGCGATCTGTCCAAGATACAGCGCCTGGCTTGCCTCTGCATCACGGGGGCGCTTCGATCCACACCAACAGCTGCAATGGAGGTGCTCCTGGGGCTGCCTCCACTGCATCTGCTGGTCAGGAGAGAGGCGCTCGCTACCTGCTATAGACTGACCCAGTCAGGGAGCTGGGAGGCGGGCGCGCTGGGGAGGGGGCCCCATTCGCGCCTGAAATCTCAGCTGGAAGCCTATGTGCCGTGTGCCAAACTAAGGGCCGACTGTCGTTCACGTCAGTTTGAGTTCAAATGCCACTTTGAGACACAGGTGCGCAGTCGAGAGGAGTGGAGGAGGGTCCTGGCGGCCAGGCCTCCGAGGTCGATGGGCGTCCCATGCTTCACGGATGGCTCGCGTCTGTCCACAACGACTGGCGCGGGCGTCTACATCCCAACGTGGGACGTGGAGATGTCTTTCCCACTGGGCAAGTTTGCAACGGTCTTTCAAGCGGAGGTGTATGCAATCTTGCAATGCGCACTCTACATTTTAGACCGTGAAGTCGTCGGATGGTCCTTTACCATTTTCACAGACAGTCGCTCCGCCTTGGCGGCACTGGTTTCTTTCAGAGTGGAGTCCTGCCTGGTGGCAGAGTGCAGAGAAGCGCTCAACCGAGTGGGTGCTCAGAATCGGCTCAGTCTTGACTGGGTGCCAGGTCACAGGGGTGTGCCTGGCAATGAGAAGGCAGACCAGCTGGCTAAAGCTGGCTGTTTGGCTCCCCTCCCTGGAAGGGAGCCTATTGTTGGTGTACCCAAGTGCACAGTTCAGTTACAGCTCACTAAGTGGTTGGTGGGCAAGCATAAGGCAGAATGGCACGCTAGAGCTGACTGCGAGCAAGCTAGGGCCTTCATCTGTTGGCCTAATAGATCCACCGTTGCCAGGTTGATGCGTCTATCTAGGCATACTCTTCGGGCAGCTGTTGGAGTACTTTCAGGACATGGCCTTAATTGGCACCTGTACAGGGTTGGGCTAACTGGTGACCCGACGTGTGAGTTCTGTGGGTTGGCGGACGAGTCTGCCACTCACTTTCTAGTGGAATGTGATGCGCTTCTGGCCCTTCGCATTCGTACCTGGGGGGTGGCTCCCGCTGCCCCCCAGGAGATCAGGGAGCTGTCCCTCTGGGACGTCCTCAGGTTCATCTGTGCCTCTGGACGTTACTAGCTCCTTACAGCATCGGTTGTGTTACTAAGGGTATGCGAAATGGGCTGCAAATGACAAATAGCCTCCTCGCGTCGCCCCCAAAAACAACAACAACAACAACAGGGGTTGCGGGGGGGGGGGGCGGAATAGAGGGACGCCGGATGTGGTCAACTGTGGATAGGCCGGCGCTCATCACCCCTTCCCCCCCCCCCCCCCCACCCTTCGTCGTAGACGGATTTGGTGAGGCTAGCGTCGGACCCTGTGTAGTCGCAGTGTATTGTGCACTGTGCCATAGCCCCGGCATCGCACGAAGGAACCACAGTCGCGCGCACGCTTGCCTCTCGACCTTTGGTCAATTTGAAAATCTGCGCCTGGCCCCTCCCGTGACATTTCAATGGGGCTCTTCTTCCAACCAGTGGCCATGGAGTCCGAGTGCTATCTAGAGCGCGAGAACGGGAACACCCTGGCGCTCCACTGGGTGATCAAGAACTTGGAGCTGCTGCTCGCGGACCCCGGCGCCTGCGACTACTCCAGTGACAGCTTCCACTTGGAGGACGGCACCAGCTGGAAACTGGACTTCCACAAGCCCACGGGAGAACAGCACTCAGGCCGCCTGCCTTCCATCTCCATCCACCAAGTCGAGGGCAGACGCAGTGGGGAGGCCAACTCTAGCGGTCGACCGCATGCGACCGCCGCCTTTCATTTCGGAAAGACCACCGGGGATTTCGACGACGAAGCGGCCTTCGAAGTCCGCTTGGCCCACGTCCGGCCCGGAGACGGCGCCGGCTTCACCAAGGACTTGTCGGGTTACGTGAAGAGCGACGGCTCTCTGCACCTCAAGTGCCTTCTCAGCTTCGATGACGAGGAGCAGTTCGCCTGCGGCCGCCGACACCTGCAGCGCGACACGACTAAGCGACCGGCCGAGGAAAGGAAGCAAGACGCCGATTTCGTCATCGAGGCGGCCGACGGGACGGAATTCAAGGTTTAGTACCCATTGTGCTGACGATGCTGTATTGAAGGGTATCTTGTCTATAAATTTGGGCCTCTGACCCCTCCCCGCAGGCGCACCGGGCCGTCTTGAGGTCGAAAGCGCCTCTCTTCAAGATGATCTTTGATGGCCACATGAAGGCGGCAGAAGAGGGTCGGCTGAGAATCAAGGACGGCGCCGGCAGCCCGACAGCTGTCGAAGCTCTGCTCAACTACGTCTACGACACCTCAACCTTCACCACAGACTCCGTCAAGTCTACTGACGACCTTATCAAACTCCTCGAGTTGGCTCACAGGTGCGCAGAAGTGGCAGTAGAGCTGTCTGCGGCCGGCCGTCGATAGTCAACGATTGCAGATTCGTAATGAGCGAGCTTAAGTGGCTCTGCGAGGTCGAGTTGTCGCCTCGGGTGGACGTCGAGTCGCTGGCGGCCTGCCTGGAACTGTTGAAGTTGGGCGAGCTGCCACAGCTGAAGTCGGCCGCCTACAAAGTGATCGCCGACAACCTTCACCAGAGCCGTCTCGTCAACCGCATTTCCAACAAGTACCCTGACGACTTCCGCGACGCTATGGTCGCCCACTTCGCCAAGAAACACTGATAGAACAGAGAACGGGGGAGTTTGCGAATTTGTTCAGCGATGCTAAATGTACTCACTTTCAATATCGTTCTCCTTTGGTTCTTTTCTGTCGTGGTGGTAGATTTTGGTCGTACATACATGCTGTGTACTAACTGACTCCGTTGCGAAGCCGTAACATTAGAGGGACGCAGCATACTCCACAATACCAGGCCCAATGATTCCCCTGCTTTTGTGGCCTCCTGACGCATCAGAAGCAAAACTAATGCCGAATTAGCGATTCTTGAACACTTAGAACTACTTTTCCGACACACTCCTTTCTGAGGGGTTGTTGGAAGTTGACGGACGCAGTTGCTGTGAGATACCTACCTAATCCTTTACTTTTTCCCATCTGGCTTTCACTATGGATGGCTGGCGCAGTTGAGTTCGTCCTGCTGAAGGCGATTCAGCTGGTTCAGAAGCTTGACCGCTTGGGACCCACAGGCTTCGCGTAGTCGCGGCTTCAGGCAGCGACCGAAGGCGGCCAATTGGCGACACTGCCGCTGAAACACACCAACAATGTGCACACATGCACCCCGAGTTGCTCCAAGAAGCATCTTAGTAAGTCTATCGTATCCCTCACCCGCACGTTGCCCCTGGCCGCCGCGCGGTCGATATTCCTCCCGAACTTTGTCTCGCAGCGTGTGACGTTCGCTTGTTGGGCAGCGCCGGTCAAGCAGCTCTCCTGGCGGGACCACAACGCCGTCAAATTGTTGTTTCCGCCGCACACTCCGTCCACCATCCACCCCTGGGGAGTTTCTTCCACGGGGACGTCGCAGCGGTCGTTTTCTTCGATGATCCGTAGAGTGCAGTCTCCGAACTGTCTGATGGCCTCGCAGCTGCCTGACAGTTCCATTGCCAGTGAGGCGTCGGCCAACACGCGAATGCCCTTGTCGGCAAGGTTCTGAACAGCACAATTGAGAAATGTTACATGCATAGCTCTCAATGTGGTAAAGAAAGTGAAAACGCACACCTGAGACTGCGTGGCGCTTCTGTTGACGCCGGCCAGGCAGGCGTTCATGCGCGCCTTCTGGCCCTGTGAACAGTCGAGGGGAGGCAGCTCAGGGAACTCTGGCTGCAATTCATCTGAAAGTGTCCGATATCCGCAGTCGCAGCGTCGACCGCTGCGATTTCCACCGAACCGTCTTCAATGGGCGGGGGGCAGCAGTAGCCCAGCTCCTCGTCCTCGTATACCCGAAAGCAGAAGGAGTCCGAAGGGCAGTCGTCGTCGGCCGTCAGCAGCTCGTCGCATCTCAGCGTCTCGTTAGTGGTTGCGTTCCTCAGTGGCGGCGCGCCTGGGCACTTGTGCAACCACGGTCGACCTTCTGAGAGGGCGGTTGTACGTGTTACAAGGGTCTCCGCTTCACAACCTTGTTCCTCACTTCTTGACGGCTTGTCGCCGCAGCACTTTGAGAAGAGGACGTTCACACGTTTGCAGGGATACCCGATAAAAGGTGTCACGTATTTACCTGTCTACCAGATGGTAGACAGGTCGATTTCAGTGGGTTTACAGCGTTTCTGTGGAAGTGCAGTGATTGCCACTCAAAGCCTATGAAGTCATTTTTTCATATTCAGTGGCTTCGTGGCAGATGGCCTAAGAAATGCAGTGAACTGGATCAACGCAAGAATTTCTAGGAAAAGTTCAATTTGATGACAGTGATTGCCAGAGGAACCCAATTGGTAAACCACTGCTGGCAATGAAACCCCCTGAATCATTTTACTCATGTAGACAGCTGTAGACAGGCAAGCAGTTTCACTCGCAATTGTGCATTATATTGGGTTTTCTCTGTGAATGCCCCATAACGTAATATTTGGCCAACTTTCACTTCAATAGGGTTTTGCCTGTGTGTCACGAGCATGTACAGTATCCCATGCATTATTTAAAAAGCCTTTGCATACAATGCATACATAGACTTTCAGAGGGTTGTCTGAGGGCACTGAGGCCAGTATTCATTTTAGAGTTTCATAGGCATTCCACAAGGATTCACTGCATTCAAAGCTGCTTGCTCTACATTGTGTGAACAAATGGGACGGAGTCACATTTTGCATCATTCTATACTGTCACATGCAGTGGGTTCCACCTCACCTATGTACTGTCTCTCATTTCAATTGCTGCTTCACTGTCTCATGTTTCACTGGCTTATGCCAAGTTCTCAAGCAAGGAAGCAACCCCAGAACTGGTCATGGCCCAAACCCTCAGAAGTATGATAGGGAATTTCCCAGTGATGTGTCAATAGATGAGGAAGAGATAGCAGAAGTGCTTGCGCACCTGCATTTGCCAATCTCAAGCAGGGAAAACAGTAAGTTTGTAACAGTGTTTTCTCTGTGAATGCCCCATAACGTAATATTTGGCCAACTTTCACTTCAATAGGGTTTTGCCTGTGTGTCACGAGCATGTACAGTATCCCATGCATTATTTAAAAAGCCTTTGCATACAATGCATACATATACTTTCAGAGGGTTGTCTGAGGGCACTGAGGCCAGTATTCATTTTAGAGTTTCATAGGCATTCCACAAGGATTCACTGCATTCAAAGCTGCTTGCTCTACATTGTGTGAACAACTGGGACGGAGTCACGTTTTGCATCATTCTATACTGTCACATGCAGTGGGTTCCACCTCACCTATGTACTGTCTCTCATTTCAATTGCTGCTTCACTGTCTCATGTTTCACTGGCTTATGCCAAGTTCTCAAGCAAGGAAGCAACCCCAGAACTGGTCATGGCCCAAACCCTCAGAAGTATGATAGGGAATTTCCCAGTGATGTGTCAATAGACGAGGAAGAGATAGCGGAAGTGCTTGCACACCTGCATTTGCCAATTTCAAGCAGGGAAAACAGTAAGTTTGTAAAGGTGTTTGTATCACTGCCAACTCAGAGGCAAGAAGCCAATACTTCAAAGCAAACCACTGTCTTCTATGAAAGTCTTCACTTGTAGACAGGCAAGCAGTTCGTCTGGCAACAGTGCATATTATGGGGTTTGCTCTGTAATTGCCACTCCGTGCATTGTTTGTTCAATGTTCAGCTGTTATTTCCATAAGGGATTGCCTGTGTGTCAAAAGCCTGTATAGTATGTGCAGTCTCATTCAAAAACATTTTGGATACAATGCACTCATAGACATTCACAGGGTTATTTGAGGGCATTGACACCAGTTTTTCATTTTAGAGTTTCATAGGCATTCCATGGGGATTCACTGTAGTTAAAGCTGCTTGCTCTACGTTGTGTGAACAACTGGGACGGAGACACAGTTTGCATCATTCTACACTGTTACATACAGTGGGTTTGGCCTCACCTACTGTTTCTCACTTCACTTGCTTCACTGTCTCATGTTTCGCTGGCTCATGTCAAGTTCTCAGGTAAGGAAGCAACCCCAGAACTGGTCATGGCATGAACCCTCAGAAGTAGGAGGGAGTTTCCCAGTGATGTGTCAACAGATGAGGAAGAGATAGCAGAAGTGCATGCACAGCTGCATTATCTCAAGCACGGAAAACAGTAGGTTTGTAGGGCTGTCTGTATCACTGCCAACTCAGAGGC